>LOJH01048346.1:0-13193 GCA_001685095.1 Ellobius talpinus
TAAAGCTAGCCGTGTGGGAGCCGGGTGGGACAAAAAGCAGGCCTGCGCTCCCCAATCACTACATGTGTGTTGGCAAATACATTTAATTTTTACAGTACCATTATCTGGGAAGTACTGTCAATCCATCAATCCATCTTTATAGATTGGGAAACAGGCTCTAAAAGTGTATATCACTATGCAAAGGTTTACAGCTAATAAGTCAAAGTCATGAAATTTAAATATAGGCCTGTGTTATTCCAAAGACTGTGGTTTGTTTTGTTTTTAACTACTCAGGCCACATCATATCTGGATAATGATAGCTAACAGATAATAGAACTTTAAACAAGAACAAATCCACAGCTTTTTATTTTGACAGATATGAATTATCTGAAAAAGTACATTGGAAATGAATATTGGCCAGCCTGCCACATGTTTAATTAAGAAATAAATGCCTTGCAACAATGAATAGGCACTTTATCATTGACATCTACAATTAAAATGCAAAGTACAACATTTTCAGTGTGTAAACACAGCTTATTTATCATTTTCTGACAGCATTGTTCACTTTCGGTAAGCCTGGTTAACCTCCTAAGATTGGTTACCAGTGATGTAATCACAGAAAGATGGCCCTTGTTTCATAAAATTGGCACCTTCATATGGAAATGACCACTTAACCACACTGGGGAAAGCAGAACAGAAACACAAGTGAATCAGGAAGACAGCAGGGCTAACAAGTAACAGGATTTGAAGATGCAGTCACAGAACTTAACTTTGCAAACCCAGGCCCAGGCTACCTAAGTCAGGACTGAAGAGATGTAACCAAAGCCCACATGCCCTAAATCCCCTCAACTCACCTCCAGGACTCCATCAGAATCTGAGGAAAGGCTGGCTTCGTGTTTGGACACCACAACAGCAAGGCTGCTTAGGGCCAGCAGGGCATTTCCTTTGACCACCGGACTCTCCCTGTGTTAGAAAAAATTCCAGGAGAGAAGGCACTATCATGGGAAAGCAGACAAGGTGGGAGAGCACAGCCACTGCAGCACAGAGCTGGCTGAAACAAGAAAGAGGATGTAGCTATGGGACTGCAGAGATGCTCGGTGCTTAGACTCCTTGTTGTTCTTGCAGAGGACCTGACTTTAGTTCCCAGCATGGCAGTTCACAACCATCAATAACTCCAGTTCCAGAAATCTGACATGCTTCCAAACTCCATGGGCCCCAGGCATATATAGGATACACATATATATGCAGACAAAACACTGATGCGTAGAAAATAAAAATAATCAGCCAGGTGTGGTGGTGCACACCTTTAATCCCAGCAATCAGAAAGCAGAGGCAGGCTGATCTTTGTGAGTTCAAGGTCATCATCATCTAAGCTCCAGGACAGGCAGGGATAGCTAGTTATCCCTGTCTTGAAAATAAAGTAAATTTTAGAAGGCATTGGTCTGTTTATCCCCAGACACCAATAACGTCTGTGCTGACACTCTCCTCACCACGATCTTTACGACCCTGTGCACTTAGAAATGTTAGCTCTTTATTTCTACGTTTTCTTCCTATGAATCTTACTTCATTCTCTGACACAGAATTTCCCAAGCTACATTATTATATGTCATTTTTGGGTAATCTAAATTTATTGATTTATCCCCAAAACAGAATTAAACACCTAGCAAAGTGTAATGGCCCCTTGTGAAGCAGCATTGTGTGGAAGCAGCTCCCCCTGAATCAGGTCACAAGTGTCCTTTACTCCCACAAAAGATGTGGCAGTGTTTGGCTGTCATGACTCCCCTTCTCCTTTATCCCACTAAATCAAAACCAGAAACCTTAGAGTTAGATAAGATGGGGGGAACTGTTTTGAGACCACTTGGATTGAGAGTTGTCCTGTTATATAATTCAAACGATAGTTTTCTAATATTAACACTAAACACTCCTATTTTTTACATCATAACTTGGCATCATAAAAATTACCAAATTTTCTTATATACTTAGCATGCAAAAATGTACATTTATTACACTTCCCAGGCTAATCCTGTGGAAGAAAACTCTGAATGAGACAATGGTGAGCTGCTGTCTGCAGCAGAATGTCCCCATCTCAAGATGCTACTCCAGGGTATATAATTGTTTTTTTTTTTTAACATTTATTTTTTTTATTTTTTTTTTTATTTCAGGGTATATAATTGTATCTTCATAATGTCCCCAGAACCCTGGAATGGAGCCTGAGCTCACTGCATACATTCGTTCTAGGCAGTACAGGGCTACAGGAGAAACAGAGGGTGAGGATGGCATTCACACCAGTTCTCCAGGCAAGCCTAGTTCCCACCTCCAGATCACTCGGCACAAAGCTGAACCTGAGAACATGTGTTCTTGAATGTTTGCCTCTTTTATAAAAATCAAGTCTTTTCATTTTACTTAATCCTTTCTGCGTCTCTCCCTCCCTCCCACCTTGAGCAGAAGCAGTTCAGCTCCGTGAAGCCCTGCTCTACAACTTGCTCATTTTGTTGACCACCCTTCAGTTCAGTCTTCTGTGAGGTCTGTCTGCCTTGAGTCAGTAAGGCATCAACATTCATACTGGGGAACTGGGATGAAAACATTGGAAGGACTCCTGGAGCTCTGAACAAATGGCTCCTACTGAGGTTGTGGAAACATCAATCCCTAAGGATGGATCTGGGGGAGAAGGGGGAGAAGGAGAGGGAACGAAGATGAGTTGTTTAAAATGCTCAGTCATCTAAAAACTAAATCTTCAGTCTTCTCACTACACAGAAAACAGTTAATTCTGGCTACCCAGAATTGCATATCAAATCTCATTAAACATGCATCTTACATAAAAAGGTATAATACTCAAGTTAAAAAGAGAATTTAGCCTATGTCTCTTTAAAGATTTATTCTGATTTTTAAACTTGTGTGTAGGTATGCATGTGCATGTATGTTATGTGTGTGTTGATGCCATCATGCCACTGGAGACTGGAAGAGGAAATCAGATCCCCAGGGGCAGGAGGTGCAGGAGTGGGTGCTAAGATGCAAACTTGTGTCTTCTACAACAGCAGTGCGTGTTCTCAGCCACTGTGCAATCTCTCTAGCCATGCTTGCTGCAGTTTAAAGCGATATTCCACATCACTCTGTTTCACTCATCTTGACACACCTGAGTGTGTACGGACCATGGAAAATGAAGGAAAATATATTTCAGGCCACAGTAATTAGATCATTGGATATTGGCTGAATTTTATCTAGACATTAATTTCCAGATAGAACATAATTGCTCCAGTCTACACAAAGCATCCATGAGTCAGGTTCCAAGCTGGAGAAGGCACCAGGCCTGGAGACCTGCAACATACTCAGAACATCGGCTTGTGGATTGCAGTACATACTACATACTTAGCAAACATCAAGGAAAAGCTGGCTGGTGAAGTCTGCAACCGGAGTGGCACAAATTCGCTGCCTTGTTACTCGAATAACTATCCCCTACCAGTCGAACAGCTGCGACTGATTTGCATAATAACATGTCAGCATCAGTACAGTCTTTATCTGAGCAACACCACTGACATTTTAATTAAATTGTCCTTTGGAACAAACTGATGTCATTAACCTAATTAAAAAGCACAAGGAAGGATGAGCTTCAGTGATGCTTTCCGAGGGGCATAGTATTGCATTACATATCAGCAAAGTGACCCAATCATTTGGGGATTTTTGTCTTTGAGTTCAAACCCATTTAATTAATAATAATAAAAACAAATTGCCATCAGTCATCCGTCTTATCCATGTTCTGGTTCTGCCTTAGTCATAAGCCTGATTCTCAAAAATACTCTCTCAAACGAACTAGTCAGTAACTGTGACTGGAGGTTACTTTCTGCACTTAACTTACCAGTGAACATAACAAGCCCTGGCCTCAGGCAGCCATGGCAGCTAAACTGTCAAAGGGTAGGAGAGAGGTCTCTGCCTGGGTGGAGGAGATGTGGAGAGAAAGTGGCCACCATTTTCTCCTATTCCATCACCATCATCCAGCCTCTGGACCTTAAACAATGTCCTGTTCACTTCCTGCCACAGTTAGCACTATCTCAATTGCTTTATAAGATAAAATCTACAAAAATACACTGTGAAGCATTTGATAAAAAGGTAGTAATACCATAAGAATATGGATTGTTTCATTGTGTGCCCTGAGAATGTGAATACATTGGCTTGGGCACTAGTAGCAATGTGCTGTTTCAGAAACCTATAGAGAAAGGTCATGTTGAAATAAGATTTAAGAACAGAGGTATAAAGGTGACTTCAGAGGCAAAATTATAGTTTGTCTGAACATAAACCTGCTTGTTTCTTTATCATCCAAGCTCTCTGCTCCAAATGCCCTGTTTTTCTAAGAGGATGTAAGAACAGTAGGGCACAGTACCATAAACTATGAAAGTATTCAAGGTCACCCACCCTCACCTGTGCGGCAAAGCAGATACATCCCTAAAATATCCTTTCTGCACTGGGTTTCCCCATGCCCACCTCAGCAGTGTGTACAGGAGACTACCAGTTCTCTTTTCCTTTATTCAGTGGGGGGCACAGGGGTGAGTAATGAGCACAGGCTGAGATCCACTTTGCGATTATGTGGCTATTACTGTGTTCCCTTCATGCCCAGTCTTTATAGCTACATTCTGTCCCAGGATATGACATGGGCTTCAGTGCATATGAAATCCCAGGGCAGGAGAGTGCCTATGTCATTGGAGACTAAGAAAGCAAGGCAACACACACAGCAGCAGAGGGTGATGGTGGAAGGGAGATATGAATGCAACTGGCTTGTGTCTCTGCTGCCAGGAACAATTAGTCAGCTTGTTAGCAGAGAGGCCTGAAGTGATGGCTCCTGCAAGTTCATTAGGGGGTAATTTCCTTAGTGAGCTTTGGCGTAGGGTAAATAAAAAGCCCCAAGGCAGCAACACTCAAGTAATTTTTGTTCAGACCACTGCCAGGATATGACTGACATCGCCTTTCACAGTCTTTGTATTAGTGCTGTATATATAAAATTCATTTTTAAAGTGTGACATAGAGCTGATGAGGGTTATCCAAGGCCAGATGAATTGCTAATTAGAATCGGATTTTTAGACACATTGAACCCCATAGCAACCAGGAAGTGTAAGAGGGGTCCCACTTTATTTGTTGCATTGCAACTGAGATTCAATAATCTATTTGTATACCCAATGCAACTTCCATTCTCCAGAACTCATTTTTCCTCCTTGAACTAAACTATAATCCTTTACATTTAAGTCAAACCACATGACATTTGTTATATGTTCAGGTTGAATATCTCTCTATTAAAAAGATATGTATTTGCCTCCGTCCCTCTGTGTACAAAAAGGCACAAGGTGGGAATTAATATAGTTGACAGGAGTTAAAGGTGGTTTTCTATAAAAAAGTAACCAAAAAAATTACTTTACGGTTCTTAATGTTATGAAATGCCCTAAAAGGAGAAAGTATATGTACCTGTCCAGGAGTGAAAGGTTTATTGGTATTTTGGGTAGAATAAATGACTTACTTCGCAGCTATCTTGGTGATCTCATCAGTCAGCATGTCTCTGACCCTGCAATAAAGATGGAAAACAGACATGAGCTTATATGACACCAACGACTGCACCTACTACTTTATTTGTCAATTTCTAAGAATTTCCAGAAGGCCGGTCATATGGCTCAGCAGGCAAAGGTACCCAAGGACCTAAGTCTGATCACTGGAAATCACGTGGTACAAGGAAAAAGACCAAATCATTGTAGGACATGCAGGCCTATATGCTCTGACATGCAAATAAATAATGAATGTCAGAAATTAATTTTTAAAACTTCCAGCAATGCCTCTGGGTTTTAAAAGTACAAGTGTAGAACTGGCTTTGGAAAAGGACGAGAGTAAGAGCTTTACTCCAGAGTCAGCTTTATTCTCTTCTTTGTAGGATCACTTAGTGAATATGGGTAAGGAGAAAATAAAACTAAGCAAGCTAGACAGGCAGTGTTGTCAATGCCATGCCCATGGAGTAGTGGGTGCTCTGTTGTCAGTGCCAGCCCCGTGGAGTGCTGGGTGCTCGGTTATCAGTGCCATCCCCGTGGAGTGGTTGGGGTACAGCTGTCAGTGCCAGCCCCGTGCAGTGGTGGGTGCTTGGGTGTCAGTGCCATCCCCGTGGAGTGGTGGGTGCACAGTTGTCAGTGCCATTCCCGTGGAGAGGTGGGTGCTCGGTTATCAGTGCCATCCCCGTGGAGTGGTTGGGGTACAGCTGTCAGTGCCAGCCCCGTGCAGTGGTGGGTGTTCGGGTGTCAGTGCCAGCCCCATGGAGTAGTGGGTGCTCTGTTGTCAGTGCCATCCCCGTGGAGAGGTGGGTGCACAGTTGGCAGTGCCAGCCCCATGGAGTGGTGGGTCCTCAGATGTCAGTGCCAGCCCCATGGAGTGGTGGGTGCTTGGGTGTCAGTGCCAGCCCCATGGAGAGATGGGTGCTTGGGTGTCAGTGCCAGCCCCATGGAGAGGTGGGTGCTTGGGTGTCAGTGCCAGCCCCATGGAGAGGTGGGTGCTCGGGTATCAGTGCCAGTCCCGTGGAGAGGTGGGTGCTTGGGTGTCAGTGCCAGCCCCACGGAGAGGTGGGTGCTCGGGTATCAGTGCCAGTCCCGTGGAGAGGTGGGTGCTTGGGTGTCAGTGCCAGCCCTGTGGAGAGATAGGTGCTTGGGTGTCAGTGCATAGCTGTCCTTTGCTTTACTCTTCCCCCATGTAAGGATACACAGGATGGGAGGACTTAACACATACTGGTTCCCAGATTCCAGAGCTGGGAAAAATCTTGTTGTTGAAGCCACCCAGTCTACTGCATCTCTGTAATAGTAGCCCCAAATGATATTGTTCTCTCCTTTTTGCATGAGAGCTCACCACAATATCAGTTTACTGTATCCAAACTGTATATACAGAAATCACTATATGCATATATAAAATATAGCTTCAAATACCAATGCCAAAAGAAGATAATTATACCTGTGGGCTGGAAGGTATGTTCAGTGTAAATATTTACAGACTAAAACATTTTTTTTCAAACATAGGAGCTCTGAGGTAGAGTAGAAGGCACTGTGTAGGATTTACATTTTTTAAAATCTTTCAAGATTTATTTTTATTGATGTGTATGTGTGTGGTGTTGTGTGTGCACGCACCCCATATGTATGGGTGTCAACAGAGGGCAGAAGATGGTATTAGATCCCTGGAAGTGAAATTTCAAGTGGTTGTGAGCCACCTTATGTGACTGCTGGGAACCAAACTCAGGTCCTTCACAAGAACAGAAAGTACTCTTAACTGTGGAACCATTTCTCATAAAACTTAATATTCATAACTTTTTGCACCTGACAATAAACTCTTAGTAAGTCGAGTCAGCATTCCTGAGAATAAGTCATCCTGAAGAACCAACTGCAATGGCTCTAATAGACCACAAGCATAATTTTAAAAGTAATTCAATGACGAATTTACCTACAGATTATCCACACTTTCTGTAGTCTTATTTTTCAGTGTGTGACAGTAACGACTGAAGAGCTGTCTATTAACAGGCACGCATGGTTCCCTGAGCTCCTCCTGGTCCGACTCTCTCTGCTGCTTCACCAGTTTCCCCTTCCTGTATCGTTGCCCTTGGCAAGTGAAGATGGTGTAGTATCTGTGCTCCCAGGGGAAGAAAGGCCTTCCAACTGCTATGGACACTAGGACCACTCTTCCGCATCCGACCTTTTTAGAACAGAATTAACTGGGTCTGATTCAAGTTCATCTCCTTCCACTTCAAGTCCATCCCTAGTTTGCCTTTTATCCCATGAATCCACCCAAACAGTTCCCTTCGCAGTCACAGAAGACTTCCAAGAGGCCTAGATTGAACACTCAGTTCTCAATCTCCATCTTCAGTATTTGACACAGTGCTAGTCCCCTTCTTGGACCACTTTTTGTCCCTGGCTCTAGAGAAGCAACACTCTCTTGCTTCTCCCCTATTATTGGTTGCTAGTTTTCTTCTCAAACTACATAAAAATTGATGCTCTTAGTGTGTTAGCATTTATATATTTCTGGGTAATACAGTAAGGACACCCCAGAGAACATCTGCTGGGAAACTCAAGGTCTGAGATAGGAAAATTGTCACAATCATGAAGATGTCTTCATGTAGAAAGGAGAAGAGGAGTAATTCCAGACTACATATGAAGGGGAATGGCAATTGACTGGGGAAACAGAATTTTTAACTCAAAAGGACTAAAACAATCAGTTAAAGAAACAACGCTGAGAGGACCAAACCATTCCTACACTGCACTAGAAATAAAAAAAAGTAGAGACATATTCAGTTAGCCCTCTGTACCTGTGTGTACCAAGTCTATAAATATAATCAAACACAGATTACAAATATTTGGGCAACATTATATCTGGACTGTACTTGTGTAGACTCTTGTCACTTTCTTGGAACATTAATAGTCCACAAGGATAGTCCCAGATTTAACATTGTATAAGTTAGCAAAGTAATCTAGACGTGATTTATATGTAGGAGGATGTGCACAGATTACAGGTAAGCACTATGCTGTGTATATGAGACATGACCTTCAGTAGGTTTTGCTCTCTGCAGGGGATACTGCTAACAATTCTTCACAGCCCCTAAGGGATGGGAATGCACTCACGCACACACACAAACCTATCTAGGGAGTAGGTGAATAAACCTATCGGGCTCACACAAAAGGTAATGCAGCCAGCACGGAAGCATTTAAGGCATTTACTGTTACCCTCATTGCTCATGTCCTGTGACAACAGTGTGCATCCGAATGTCATCCGCTTACCAGAGCCAGGCTGTGCTTCGCTTGTACTTCACCTCCTCAGGTCCTTCTTTCCCATGCTGCAACTGCAGTTCCAGCTCCGCTATTCTGCCCTGCAAACCACACAAGAGGGATCAGCATGCAGAGCTGCTGGCTAAAATTCCCTTGGAAACTGGCCACAAGTGGTCCTGATAGCATAGTAGACCTTGAAAGTGGGTGAGTCACTCACATCACTGCTTAGTGAATTCCTGCATTCGCTAGGGGAGAGGCCTAAAGAGGCTGCAAGCTCGGCCAGTTCAGTGCTTCATTTCAGGAGGCCTTTCAAAGCAGATCTGATTCTCACAGTCCTGTTTTAAAAGTCCCCGACATGGCAATGGCAACTGATAATTTTAGATATGCAAAGGCTGAGGTCCGAACACCACTGTCATGACAGCGCAGCAGGAGATTAATTAGATGAGAATGCAAAACTTGAGATGCAGGCATTATGCAAAAAATGGTAATCACCAGTGTTCATTTCTACTTCTTGAATGAACTTATAAAAACATATACCAAAGTTCTCAACTTCAGCCATGTAACAAAAATATAGTTAATATTGTTCCTTTAAGACCAACACCTTCCAATTATTAAACCTTTTAGTTTTTACTGTATTACTGCAATCAGGTATTTCACCTTTATTCCCTTATCAATGATATTATCTAATGTAATTAAAACAGTAGTTTACTGATGGATTCTAACTTGGACAAGAGCACAGATTTTATTAAGCATATAGAGCAATGCTTAGCTATTTCTAGGTTTTGGGGCCGGAGAGATAGTTTGGAGTTGAAAAGCACTGATTGTTCTTCTAGACGAGCCAGATTTGATTCCCAGTACCCACATAGCATCTTATAACCATCTGCAATCCAGTTCTAATGGGATCTTGTGCCACCTTCAGGCCTATGTGGATACTGTATGCAAGTAGAACACAAAACATGCAGGCAAAACCCCATACACATAAAATAATAAAACAGAACTTTTAATTAAAAAATAATAAAGTCATTTATTCTGGTCATTATGAATATCTTGAGTAGAGCGTCATCATTCTTGAGATACCCACCATGGTTTAATTTGATTTCATTGTTTACTAATGAGGTTGAATATCCTTTCAACGGTCTACTAACTCTGGATTCCTGTTCTGTCCAACTTTTTTAAAATTAAAAAATATATTCACGTGTATGTGTGTATCTGTGTAAATATATGTTATGTGTGTGCAGGTGCCAATCAAGGCTAGATGAGGGCATTATATTTTCCGGAGCTACAGTGAATAGCCAATTAGAACACTTAGTGGCTTACTGACTATTTAGTATCTGTTGTGCTTTGAATGATAATGCCCTCCAATAGCCAATTGGAACACTCCCTTGCAAGACAGTCTGGGAACAGCCAATCAGCCACCTGACATGGCTGCTAGAAATCAAACACTGTACTGTGACATACATATATGTGTGTGTGTCTGTGTGTGTATGCGCACACACGTGCACACACACACATTTTGATCAGATACACCCCCACTACCATCTATTATCCCTGCTCTTACTGAACCACTGCTTTCTCCCTACAAGTTCCTCACCTACTTTCATGTCTCCCACAGAGTGGGTGGGATATGGGTAACTAAGTGGTGACTACACCACTGGTTGTCACTTTCTTACTGACTACTTAGTGTCCATGGTGCTTTGAATGATAATGCCCCCAATAGGCTCATATATTTGAATGCTTGGTTCCCAGTTGGTGGAACTGTTTGGGAAGGATTGAAAAGTATGGCCTTGTAGGAGGAGGTGTGTCACTGAGGGAGGGCTCTGAGGTTTTAAAATTTTTCTTTTATAACTTACCTTGGTCATGGTGTTTAGCAATAGAAAAGTAACTAAAGACAGGGTCCTAAGTTATTCTCTCACAATAAAGTGTCAGAGATTGCCAAACTAAAAGATATTGCTAATGTTTAACCTTTATACTGGACTCCTAGGAAGGCAGGAAATATAAAATCATTTTCATTTGGTTAAGGCAGAAAAACTGGGAAAGAACATGCTGAAATAATCAACTGAACTGAGGTTTTTAGGTCATGCGTAGATTGCAATTAGTAATCCATCCATCCCTCTTACTTACTATCTGTAGACAGTACAAAGAAGGGCTCAAGGATGCAATAATCAATTCTACCCGGTTTAGTTTACGTTAAAAAGAAGCAACAGAGGCTAGGTATGTAGCTTAGTGACAGAGCACACACTTAACACATACATGGCCCTGAGTCCAATCTCCCACACCAAAATATACATAAAAGAAAAAATTCAAGTGCTCAGAAGTTAACTTATTACAGATTTTAGTTCACAATTACAACATTGATTTCAGATTGTTTAATAGGTAGCTGACCAACTAAGGAAGTGTGTCCACAATCAACCAGCCTTTATAACTCTCTTGTGTGTGACATCACATGCTCTCAAAGAGACTTTTTCACAAAGCTGGAGGCCTGAACTTCCTCAGCATCCAAAAAGAGCAATAAAACAAAGGAAAGAATAGAAAGTTCCTTGCCAACCAGGTTGGTGAAGACCCAATTAGAACACTCACTAGCGAAACAGTATGAGAACACCTGATCAGTCTGTCTCTGTATTTTCTACCTGGATGGGAAGAAATCCACTTACTTCCAGCAAGTCCGAAAAACTGACATGCAACTCAAATCCCAAGTTCCTCTGGAAAACTTGGGTAAGTCGGGAGATGACTAAGTAGAAGGCACTAACAGTACTCACGTCTCAAACTATCCGTGTCCTGCTACTACCCATGGCTAGGAACTAGTGTAGGACGAACCCCTTTCAGCCTGTTACCTAAGGTTAACCAAGGAAAAGGCTCCTCTAACTGATGAAGTTTAATGCTACCAAACCTGCCCAGCAACAGACAGAAGTAACCATAGCTGCTGTAACAGAAGCCACCTCCAGGACACAAATTCTTGTAATGGGTGAGGATCTCAACACTGCTCCACTTCACCTAGGATGCTGTAAGTTCCAAATGCAGTCAAACTCACCAGCCAAAGCCCATCATCAGTGCCTCTCAGGCAGCGGCGACAAACCTACGGCACACTGCTGAGTTCTCTACTCGGGCCTTTCATGCTCACATTTTCACTGACTATCAATGCAACAGGACGTGAAGAGGTCTTAAGTGAAAGCAGACAAATGCACACATCACTACGCCAGCAGAAGAGAATACTTAACCTACATTATTCAAAATAAAAAACTTCTCATAAATAGATTCGCCCTTTATTAGACTGGTACAAGGAGGATGGCTCAGCAGGTAGGACACTTGCCTCCCATCCTGACGACCTGAATTCAGTCCCTAGACCTGCACCTACTATTCTCACAAACTGTCCTCTTATTTCCACATATGTACCATGGCATGTCTACACCCACGTAGACACATACGCACACTAAATTAATAAAAGTAATGAGGAAATAAAATGTTAGACCAACTTGTGTTACTTACTACTATAACTGATGATGGTGCTAGGCAATCATGTGAGGCTTTAGAATCAGAAGATTCCCAAATTAAATTCTATTTCTCTCATTTACCAACTGTTGGCTTTGAGATGTTTGCTTTCCTTTCCTAGCTGACCCTGCTTGTCCACCGATAATACCATTATACATGGGTTTAATAACATATGCTTCATGGGGTTTCTGTAAAGATTAATTGAAATGGTGTATGTTAAATGTTAGCTACATACTAGCTATTCAATCAATAGCAGCAGTTATGGAGAAAACAGAAACTTTTGTAAAGTGTGAATTATATCGTAATCCTGTTCAACTTAGTCCTTCTTCCCCTTAAAGCAGTGGTTCTCAACCTCCTAATGCTACAACCCTTTAACACAGTTCCTCATGCTGTGGTGACCCCCACCATAAAATTGTTTTCATTGCTACTCCACAGATGGAATTTTGCTACTGTTATGAATCATAATGTAAATAGTTTTGGAGACAGAAGTTTGCCAAAGGGGCCGTGACCCACAGGTTGGGAACTACTGCCTTAAAGCAATATAAATTCTCAGCTGCCTGCAGGAGCTGCTCATTTCCTTCTGTCCAGGTGTTTGTAGAATTTTGTCCCTTCTGTAGTTAAGCATGGAGAACACTGCAGTGAAACTGCTAAGGTGCCTGTAGCTTCCTTGACTGAACGGGGCCTGGCTGGCAGGAAGGGCCTTCATTTCCTTCTGTAACCCACAAGCTCAGCACTGTGCCTGGCCAGGAAAAACTGCAAAGTGACTGAGGGAGACATGAAGATGAAGTCTGTGTCCTGCCTTGGAATCTCTCTCCTCATGAATAGAAGCTGTCTGGTGGTATATGATGAGGACACAGACGCACACAGATTGAAGCTCATTCCTTTACTCAGGAACTAGTCAAAATATAAGGGGCACCCAGACTTGGGAGATGAAACACTGGGTCAATAACAGGGAGCCAGGGACCA
>LOJH01048347.1:0-13045 GCA_001685095.1 Ellobius talpinus
GCTCCTCCCTCTCTTTGACTGGAGTTTGGATCCCAGGAAAGGGAAATAGACAAGATCTCCTGAGAAAATTTGGGGCATGGAGGTGGGGGGAGAAGGGAGTAAGGTGTGGGAGGATGAGGGGAGAAGGGGAGGGAGGAAGAGATCTTGAGGGAATGGGATGTTTGAGATGGGGGAAGGACAGAGAGAGAGCGCAATGAAAGAGCAAGGTCACCATTATGGGGCTAGCAAGAAACCTGACACTAGAGAAATTCCTAGGAATCCACAAGGATGACCCCAGCTAAGATCCTAAGCAATAGTAGAGAGGATGCCTGAACTAGCCTTGCCTTGAAGTCAGAATTATGACTATCTTAAATGTCTTCATAGAACCTTCATCCAGTAACTAATGGAAGCAGATGCAGAACACTGGGCTGAGCTCCCACAGTTTCCTTTGATTTTTAAAAAGTCCAATAGCTATGGCTGCCTCCTCATTGTAAATAAGTGGGTCAACAGAAGCAGTCAGTGCAGGCCAGACACACCTTGCTGGGTAACTATAGAATCTGAGGGAGGAGGGCTGTGCTGGTTAATTTTCTTTCAACTTGACAGGAGCAAGATAGAGTCACTGGAGAGGAGGGAGACGCCATTGAGAAAATTCCTCAATAAAATGGCTATAGATATGCTTGTATGACATTTTCTTAGAGATTGAATGTGAGAGGGGCCATCCATTGTGGGTGGGACCACCCCTGGGCAGGTGGCCTGGGGCTCTATAAGAAAGCAGGCTGAGCAAACCATGAAGAGCAATCCAGTAAGCAGCATCCCTCCATGGCATCTGCATCAATGCTTGCCTCCAGGTTCCTTCCCAGTTTGAGTACCTGTCTTGACTTCAGTCACTGATGGACTATGATGTGGAAGTGTAAGACATATAAACTTTTTCCTCCTCAAGTGGCTCTGGTCATGATGTTTCATCATAGAAATAGTAACCCTAACTAAGACAAGGGCCGAAGGTAGGCACCTCACTTTAACCTCTCGGAAACACGACTCCCTGTCACACTTGCTAGGGAAGAGTGAGCCCCAACTCTAGTACTTCAGCATGTGCTTGGAGATTCCAGCACAGCAGCACCATTGCTCGACTTCTGTTTTTGTTGCTGCTTCTGGAAAGTGCTTCAGGAGGGCGGTTAGAGCCAGGTGCGCTGGGAGCCTTCTCTGTTCTTCTTTGACACAGAGTGGACATGTGTCAGGGGATGTTATTGGCTTTCCATCCCATTGTTCACCTCCTTGGGCCCTGGCACCATGCTGTTATGTTCTGGTCTGCCTCCTGTGTTCCTGGGTTATGTCTGAGAGGTGTGGATATTCACCTCCATGCTTTCCTCTAGTGGTTTTATCTGCTAAGTTTGTTGTTCATAATTCTGTGTGTCTGTGTGGGTTTGCGCATGTGAGTGGAGGTATCTAAGGAGCCCAGAGGGGATTCCCAGGATTCCCTGGAGCTGGAGTTACAGGCAGATGTGAGTCACCAGATGTGGGTGCTGGGAGCAGAACTCAGGTCCTCTGGAAGACAGCACAGACTCTCAGCTGCTGAGCCATCTTTCCAGCCTATAATATCTGCAAAGTCTGAATGGAAAGGGTTGTATAATAAATGTTTCTGACTTGGCCAGCCATAGGAAGTCTCCATTGCAGAGCCTGTTCTGTTTCTGTTTTGTTTTTCCGACTTATCCCTGTAAGAAATACAGTGAAGTTCTTTGCTTGCAGACCTGCAGAATCAGGTGGTGGCTGGATTTGCCCTAAGGGCCCCTGCTGTCAACACCTGTTTGAGAACACTGCTGTGGAAGGCTCTATCATTTTAGTCAGGAGTTAACTGGGCCAAGGTTTTTTGCTACCATGGCTACACTATGTCCCACAGGCTACAGATCCTTACAGAGTTACCTTGTACTGAGCAGGGTAGGGGGAGTGGAGGTAGGTAGGAGACAGACACGGGATGTAGGAGGTGCCATCTTTTCTATAATACACGTCCCCTGTCCTCCGTATTTCTCTACCTGTGTGCAGGCAGGGCCATGGGTGGGGGCTGTTAACAGCTGTTCCTCCTGAGGGGTCCCACAGGACTTTGAGGCTGGGGTCACAGTCCTGTAGGATTTGCCTCGTATGCTCAGCCCTCTTCAGTCCCAGGTAGATCCAGCACATCTGAGTCTTCCTGTGGCGTCTTAGTACCCTTTCATCGTGTACTGTGCCACTGTGCAATGCCATGGCAGGTGCTGGGTATGAGTCTCCTCCCTGATGCAACAGCACTGTACTCCAAAACAATGGTGGGGGCCCTCGCTCAGCATTTCTAAGAACGCAGCTCTGCCTCTTTGTACCTGGTTAGTATCCCTGTAGCTTTCCCCCACCCCTACGTCCCTGTTCCTGGTCTGAGCTGCTCTCCCCAAGTAGACCAAAATCTCATCTCAAAGGAAAGGATGGTCAGCTATGGCCAGACTGGACTGGGGCTGGACTTTCCATGTCTTTCCTCCCCTGTATGGTGGCCAAATGCCTCTTATATTCTTGTATCATCAAGGGAGACAGGGTCTCCCCTCCTACTCTCCTCCATCCTATGTATGTGCACTCAGTAGGGAAGGTCCAGAAGAGCCTAGGAGGGGAGACTGCGGACCACTGGCACCCTGCTTAACTTTAGCCACCCACCATCTTTGTACTGGTGCCTTCTTGCCCATTTAGATGGCACCTGCCTACTCTTCATCCCACGTCCTGTTTTTGGCATGGTGGCACTGCCCTGGTCTTCCTAGAGGGCCTCTGCGGTGCTTCCCTCTGATCTTTCAGGCTTCTAGTCACTGTCAGCCTGGGGGTAGAAGTCGCCTTCCCCCTTCTGCATGGATGCTGCCCTTCCCAGCCATCTGCTGACGTGCACCCAGTGTATTTTCTCTGTCAAATGCAGTATCTAAACAGAGCACGTATCGGAGCCCCTTCTACCTGAATGTACCGCTGAGGACTGTCCAAACTTTTGGTACCACAGGAAGAGTGGTACCAGATGCATGGTGTGAACTGGGATAGTTGTTTGATCCTTTCATGTGTGAGGGTCTTGAGACTCTCCCTAGGGGCTGCCTGCTTCCCAGCATGAAACCTTATCTACTTGTGGGTACTGATTTGGTATTTGTCTTAACTTTTTAGACTCTGGAAGCTGTGCTGAATTTCAAGTACTCTGGAGGCCCAGGCCACGTGGAAGGGTATTACAGGAACCTGTCTCTGGGACTGCATGTGGAAGTTGAGCCGTCTGTGTTTTTCACCAGAGTCAGCACACTTCCGGCAACCAGGTAACTAGGCTGGGAGGGTGTGTGTCCCATGATAATGGTTATCCTAGCTCATTGCCCAGCAAAGCCATGCCTCTGGTAGGGCAGTGGTCCTTGATGTTAGTGGGCAGCAGGGATCCTGTGCTGACAATCCCTATGGTGCTCTGCCCTGCTCTGACTGCCTCTTCTTCAATGGGGGCTTTGTATAGTGATTTGCTTATATTTGGTGCTCCCTGAGGAACCCAGCCTTGTTCTCTGTGATCCTCCTGTGGCTTGTGCCATGAAGGTTTTGTCCCAGGACTCACTGTCCAGCACCACAAGGACCTTCTAGCTCAGCAGCACAGTGTCAGCTCATTCTGTATAGACAATCATTTCCTTCAAGGTAGCCCTCTCTGTCACCAACTCACCTAGGCCTAATCTTCCTGAGAAAGGGAAGGGTGGGTTTATCTACTTCAGGGTCACATGTGGTGAGAAGGGCCATTGGTTTTCTCTTAGGTGGAAGGTGACAGTTCCTCATCTCATTCTTGTAGTGTGGAAGTGGCATCAATGCCTCCCAGAGCCCTTGGGATAGTTTCTATGTGCAGCCCCTGGAGAGTGGCAACTCACCTCCACTGGTGGACTGGTCAGCATTGTGTATGCTTAACTGAGCAGAACAGCAGCCATGACTAATGCTCACCTGTAAGTCTTTGGACCTCACAAACAACACTCTGACCTGTGCTATTTATTCCTCTCATGTATTCTATAGTGTAAAATAGAGGTATGGTGTCCATCATAATGACAGAAAAATCCATTTGAACGGATCGAGTTCACTTACCCCCGGCCACTGGAGAAAGGCTTCGGCAAGAATTAGTGGTTTATCTGGGCCGTTTAGCATGCCTTTTCATCATCTATAACTTTTCCGGTCCTCACTGCCAAGGTGGCTTCTACTTGAATTTGCATAAAACTTTAAAGTTCCTGCCCCTGGGGCAGATTTGGCCAGCATGCTGACAGCCAGCATTAGGACGTACCAAGCCTTTTGCACATGGCTCTGCTGCGTCGTGTCTGCCTTTCTTGCCCCTTCTCTTCTCTCACTGCCACCACATCAAGACTTCTCAGATGTGGCACAGGTTGCCATGCTCTTTTGTGCCTCGTTGATGTGTAGCTGCTACATTATGGCCCCTGTAGCTGTAAATGGTAACTTAAGGTTGAAGTAGACTTGGAAGCATTGGCTGTTGGCTGAAATACCACTTTGGTCTTTGTTGCCAACTTGTAGCCTTCATCTTCTCTTCTTTCAGCCTGTGTATTTCTTTTTTCCAGTTCTTGGGTTTAAGAGTTCACTTCTGATCTTCCTTTTCCATTATCTCTAAGTCTAACTGATCTCAAAATCCTGGGATGGAATTTCACTGTCTCTAGATCATGTTGGACACTGTGTATCCTTAGCCCCATAGAGGGTTGACCAGTTGGCTCTAGTCCTACTTGTCCCCAGGTTTTACCCAGCTAGCAGACAGATTCAGTGCTGAGGGGACTGTGTTTAGAGTCCCTCCCATTCTGTTTGGCGCATACCTTCCTCTCCCCTGCTTCTCCCCATGTCTCTACTGAGTTCTGATTTCCAGTATAGCCACTCACACCTTTACAGCCTGAGCTTATGTCAAGGCAGTTCACTCCTGGGGGCTTCAACTGTATCTGTTCCCTAAAAGTGTCCTTTTTATTAAACTACCATTCTTTTATGTAATCCTTTGGAAAAAAATCTGCTTGACTTTTGAGATCTGTTTGACTTTCTGTAGATTTCCCTAGCAGAAGTGTATTTCCATATGTGCATGCATGTGTGTGTGTGTATGTGCATGCATGCATGTGTGAGTGCATATGTATTTCTCTGAGAGTCCCATGATTTCTTCACACATATTTCTCTCTAACACATTGTGTGTCTGATTCCTGGGAGCACTTCTGCCTTGTTTCCAGCCAGCACCCCCAAATGCCAGGTGCATCCTACAACCTCTTTGAAAAAGGGGCAGGCAGAGCAACTTCTTCATCTTCACTAGCCTGATGGGAGCTTGTTACATTGAATTAGCATGGAATGGGAACATGGATGTACACACAGGGAGTGATAGAGCAGTGGGACATCAGATATGTGAATAAATAGAAAAGACCTGAGCTCCCTTTGGGCTGGGAGTGGGGAGGAAGAGGAGAACAAGGAGAGTGGCTGAAAAGGATGCGAATAATACAGACTTACTTGTCTATGTCCAACGTTGCCCCAGTGCAGACAGATTCAGTACTGCACTGAAAGTGAAGCTTGTCAGACTCCATATAACAACAAGACACTAACTGTATGCCTCTTGCAAGAAACGAGCATCAAATATGCCCAGTGTATGTAAACCCTAATATATAGGAGGTTGGTATGAACTTATTAACATTAAACATTTGGGCTTGCAAGAGAAAGAGATGGAAAAATTTGTAATGATTAAAGAATTGAGTTCTCATTACAGTTCTATATATATAAATCCACATAAAAACATAATTTCAAAATAAAACTGGCACACAAAGGGGAGAAGCAGATAACCCCATGGTATACCTACCTGACTGTTTGGATATTATTTAAGTATACAAAACAAACCCACAGGAAAACCATAGCCAACCTAGTCATTTTTGTTAACCAGTTTCACCTAATTGTATTTATGGAAGAGTGAATGCTTATATTAGAAATGAGTGGCTTGGCATCGCTGGACTGGCTTCTGCATCACACCAAGAAGAGTTCAGTACTCCCAGAAGAAATTGTAGAGAAGAAAGCCTGTCAGTAAAATGGGACATGAAAGAGAGTTTGCAGAGTCAATGGAACCAAAAGCTGATACTTCAAAAAGATTAATAATAAAATTAATGATAACTAGGGCAATGAGGGGAAAGAGAAAACACACATTGCTAGTAGAAGGAATGAAAGATGCGGCCTTCTGTGGGTTTTGTATGTGCTATATTTGGAAATGTAAGAGGATGCTGTAGAGAGCGATATCCCAGAGCAACAACTTGGGCAAAACGGATCAATGTTTTGAGGGAGGAAAGCAGACAAAGTTCTAAAATTGACCCAGAATAGACACTCTCAATTAGAAAGTTCCCACGAAGAAGCATTCTGTGGCCCCAGATGACACCTCCAGGAAGTAGTTCAAGCTTTTAAGAAGGCAAGCTTTATCAAGGTACATTTAAAATGGTTTTCTTCTGCTTCTTTTGGGTTAGGATGATCAGGTCTTCTGTTGTGTGACCACTGGGTTGTTCTGTTACCATGTTGCCTTTTAGATTTTTGGATGAATTCTTGCATTGATGCCTAACTCATCTTTTTCTTCAATTGATGCCAGCAGTGTCTTTGCATCTTGGTCCAATCCTTGCAGTGGCTGTCTGCGTCTTTGGGAATTGTTCTTGTTCTGTTCTGTCCTGTCAGTCAATGTCTGTGTCTCAGGGAGCCACTGAGGTCTCTCTTAGCCTGCTCTCCTGGTTGCTCTCTTGGTCCAATCTGTGCAGTCACAGCTTTTGCTTTAGAGTTCCTCTCTTGGTCCTCTCTGCAGGAAACTCTCCTGCTGGCTGGCTAGAGAAGCTGAGGCAGGTTGGGGAGAGGCCCAGGGTTTTGCCCCACAATGGAGAACCTAAAGAGTGGGGTGTCCTGCTGGGTGGCTAGTCACTCACCTCTTGGTCCTCTCTGTACTGTGGCAGGCTGTGTTTTAGAGTTACACTGAGGTTGCAGGAAGATAGGCAAGTTTGGGGGGGTGGGACTTGTAGCTTGCAGGGTCTGGTGGATGGGGGTATTGGGACAGCCTACCTCCAGGAAACTCTCCTGTTGGCTGACTAGAGAAGCTGAGGCAGGTGGGGGAGGGGCTTGGGGTTTTGCCCCACTATGGAGGGCCTAGAGAGTGGGATGTCCTGCTGGGTGGCTGGTCACTCACCTCTTGGTCCTCTCTGTATTGTATCAAGGTGTGTTTCAGAGTTCCCCTGAGGTTGCAGGAGGATAGGCAACTTTGGGGCCAGGATGGGGCTTGTAGCTTACAGGGTCCAGTGGATGAGGGTGGGTATTGGGGCAGCCTACCTCGAATTATTTATTTCTATAATTTTCTGTTAATGGTTTCAAAGTATGGAAGACTAAAAGTTCTAAAGGAAAATGACAGAAGAAGATGTAGCAGGCTTTTTCTTTTGTAGGGGGCCTCCACCCAACTCCCAAATAAAGATATGGAGACTTATACACGAATGCCTGACCTTAGGTTAGCTTATTTCTAGCCAACTTTTCTAACTTAAATTATCTGGTTTTTCTTTTTCTACATTTTGCCTCTGGGCTATTTACCTTTACTTTATTCTATATGTCTTTCTTTCCTTCTTACTATGTGACTGGCTGGATGGCTGGGTGGTTGGCTCCCTGGCATCTCCTTTGTTCTCTCCTCCTCTCCTCCTTTCTTCTCTCTTGAGCCCAGAGTTCTCCTTTTTATTTATTCTCTCTGCTTGCTAGCCCCACCTCTCCTTTCTCCTGCCTAGCTATTGGCCTTTCAGCTTTTTATTAGATCAATCAGGTGTCTTAGGCAGGCAAGGTGAATCAGATGCAACATATCTTTGTATAACTAAACATGCATGCTTACATTGTTAAACAAATTCAGCATAAATTAAAGTAACATACCTGTACATAGTTAAAGTAATTTTTTGCAGCATAAACAAATGTAACACATCTTTGCCCAGTTAAAATAATATTCCACAGCAAGGAGATATTGCTATTTGTGAGCTCAGTGATTACAAAGAGTTTTTCTTTGCCTATGATGTTGGTAGATTATGGCACATGATTATATACCAAATGAAACTGAGTAAGAAACATCATTTGTATTTATTCAAGCTGACATCATTTCTCAGTATATTAAAATTTGCATCTTACCAAGTCCTGAAACAATGACATTTTACAGAAAAGTTTATCCTAATACATTCGTAGAAATTATAAACTTAGGGATTTCAAAATTCCCTAAGGTTTTCTTAATAACCATGTACTAATGCTTATATAAATAAAACTATACAATGATATAACCCATTTAGAAAGCAGGCAGGCAGGGGTCCCTCCTGACCCCAACCTCACCATGCTGCTGCTTTCTAGAAACACCACATCACAGGAAGAGAAAACTAAAGGCCAGCGGCTGTAAGTATTCAAAGGCTGAGTTGAAAAACAGTACAAGTCCATTTCAACCATATGTAAGGCATAATAGCGTACTAACAATTCCTATTTATCCTAGAAGTGCATTTAGTTTAAGCAGTGAAAAATCTACCGTTGGAATGTAGCCCATTAATAAAACAAAGGGGAGAAACCTGACAATTGGCAAAGGGCATCCTTGGACAAAATTCTACTCTGAACTTAGCTGGGAACTCTGTGAACTAGCGTTTCTGAAAGTTCCTCAGCATGAGAAAGTTCCTGGGTAGAGAGCGTGTGGTTACTGTTGCTGCAGGCAAGTCTGAGCAATTTCTCCATGAACAGGAGCTGGGCAAACACGTCTGCTGTGAGCTCTCTGTCATATTCCTTGTAATCCTACCCAGAGCAATAGGTTTAAAAAAGTAAAAAATAGTTAAAGACCTAAAATTAGAAATTGATAGTAAAAAAAAAAAGAAAAACCAAAAACAAAAAAAAAACCAAAAAAGCCTGTCGTTATCCACATGTCTGCTACTGCACAGCACACATGGCTGGCTATTTTTCTGTGTGTTAGCAACAACTGGAAATTTGAAAATAATGTTTCAATAAAGCCAAAACACAACTCACAGCAATAAAGTTGTAAAAATGTGACCTCTGTCTAGAAGGTGTCGAGACATGGGGAAGAGACATGAATACCTGGTGAAGGATGTTCGCTGGTTACTCAAAAGAGCTGGTTTTCATTGAGATTCCAGTTTCCTCTGTATTGACTATACACTCAAGGCAATCCCATCTAAAATTCTGATAATATTTATTAACAGTGTTATTTTAAACCAGAAACTAAAAAGTTGTTGTGAAAAGTATCTTTAAACAGAGCAGGAAACATTGCTTGACCTAAAAGAAGAAAGTTGGAGGAATTAGGTATGTGATTTTAATACTTATGTACAGATGTAGTAATGAAGAGAGTGAGCCGGGTGATGGTGGCACACACCTTTAATCCCAGCACTCGGGAAGCAGAGGCAGGTGGATTTCTGTGAGTTCGAGGCTAGCCTGGTCTACAAGAGCTAGTTCCAGGATAGGCTCCAAAGCTACAGAGAAACCCTGTCTCGAAAAGACCAAAAACAAACAAACAAACAAAAACGAGAGTGTGTTGTTGGTGCCAATGTGAACTAAGATCAGTCTACCCAAGTAGGCAGTTTTATGGAGAACTGCAAAGCCCTTTCTCCTCAGAGGAGACTTAGCAAGGCTGCTTCCTGACCTGGGAGATTTCTTAGACCCATTCAGAAATTGCTGATTATAAAATAAAATGTTGATAAATAATTAATTTTGTGAAAATTGAAACCTTATGCTCGAGCTAGCCAGATGGTGCAATGGGTAAAACCTTATACTATGGATGCCAGATTGCCTAAATTTGATCCTCGGAGTCCACGTAAAATGCTGGATGCTGTGACTCACACTGTGATTTCAGCCCTCCTGTGTTGAGGCGGAAGCTTGCGGGTTAGATAGCCTGGAGTACGGAGCACAGCAGCAGAACTGTGGAGAGAGACTGCATCAACAAGGTAGACGGCAAGAAATCCTCCTGAGAGCTGTGCCCTGACCTCCATGTATATATGCTCTGGCATGCTGCATGCCTGAGTGCTGTTTCTAATTTAGAAATAAGTAAATAAATAAATTACAAAAAATTACACTCACCAAAAAAAAGTCATACCATAAAATATACTGTAGCATTTGAACAGGTATTTAATGGCCCCCAGTCACCTGAAACATGTTAGAGGAACACAAAATAAACCTATGATTAGGCACCACTGTATACCTCCCAGGATGGCTAACATAGGTAATGTTAACAGCATTCAGTGTTGGTGAAGCTGGGGTTGAACTGGAATTTGTGGGCATTTTGTGGGTGTTCACGGTGACCAGCAGCTCTTTGGGGAGCTTTGAAACACATACCTACCCAGCGAGATGCCAGTTTCATTTCTGCATGTTTATTTTAGAGAACCAAAAAAGAATGTATCTACCAAAAAGACTCATGTAAGAATTTATATAATAGCGTTGCTTTCTATAACTCCAGTGTGGAAATGACTCGGAACGCCTGTGAGCAGGAGAATGGCTGAGCTGTCTTTGATGCAGTCCCACAGGGGGATACTGCTCAGAAACAAAAGGAGCTTCTGGAACACGATGCACAGAGTTCCAGACAGTGTCACCTTCTCTGCTGTCACAGAGCTTTGTACAGTGGCTGACTGTGGGCTGAGGTGGGTGGGAGGAAGTGAGCTGGGAAGGTATGAGGGTCTATTCTTACCTTGGTTTTCCTGGGCTTTGCCTCTGATGCTCCGTCTCCCAGAGAGGACCTCAGTTCTAGGCTGACTCTTTGTTATCCCAGAAGGCCCAGTGTCTTTCTACCTCAGTGAATTATTGTGTGTCTAGTAGGGTCCTATCCCGAGGTTCAGATAGTGTAAGGACTCATCAGTCTTTTACATCTTTGTCTCTCATCCCATATAAGGTGTCCCATGATTTTAAAACATTTAATGGTCAGATATAAAACTATGTGTGCAACCAAAGAGGGCCCTTAATTTTTATGGGCGATGTCTGGAAAGTTAATCATGAGAGATGGGCTGTTGCAGTGTTCAATGCTGGGCCAACTCATGGGAGGACCCTGGGAAGCGCAAAGCATTGATGACTACCTCTAGGTTTTAAGACTGGCAGAATGGGAGCCAACCTGAAGTTTTATTTTCCTTTGTGACTGCAGCAGAATCAACATGCATTTGGGCACTCAGCATTAGCGGTTTATTGAAGTGGCGTGCTGCAGTGTGTTATGAATTCGTTGCTTGCTTTTGGCTCACAGGTGAAGATTGTTCTGTCAGAATCCTGCTGTGCTGGAGTTCTCCACATCTCACTTTGAAAGTCAGGCCCCTCTCAACACACTTAGACTACAGATGAGGCCGGGCGGGTGTTGGATGTTTTTCTCCGGCTCCTGTAGCTTGCTGGTGACAGTTGAATCTAGGTTTTCATACTTCAAAGCCACTACAATCTGAACAGCTGAATGACCACCTGCTTGTGAGAACTTTCATGGAGGTTTAGACTGATTTTAGTGTAAACAGAAGCCAGATATGTCAAAAAAAATCACTGTGGTTATTAGACCAATTGTATTGTGAAGCTCAGCTGCAAATGTGTATGGGTCATTTGCTCCCAGAATTGCCTGGATTTCTGTCCCTGTCATTTCTATAGGGTTTTTTTGTGTGTATGTATGTTGTATGTGCATGCATGTATGCAGACATGAGTGTCCGTGTGTATGTCTGGTGGTCGACCAGAAGAGGATGTCAGGTACTCGCTCTTTCACACTCTACCTTGTCCCTTGAGACAGGGTCTCTCACTAAACTTGACATGAGGCCGGCAACCAGTAAGCCCCAGTGATCCAATCCTCCTGTTTCTGCCTCTGCTCCCCAGCACTGAGGTTATAGGTAAATATTGCCATGCCCAGCTTTTTTTTCTTCTAATTTTTCCATGAGTTCTAGGGAATCCAAACATCTAAGCTCAGGTTGTCCCACATGTGCGCCAAGCCCTCTTCCCTCCAGGTCATCTCCACAGCCCCTCTGATGTGACCATTTTCTGGGAAGGAAAAGGGAAAGAGAAATGTTCTTTATTCTGGGTATGTTATGTTCAGCATCCTGTTCTTATTCCAGAATGTGTTTGGAGGTGGGCATCACTCCCTGGAGTGTGCAGTGGCTCTGCATGTGTTATACACATTGGCACGCGAAGGCTCGGGTCTACATGGGCCTCTCAACACCATACTGTGGCTTTGGGTCTTGTTTGTGTGACCTAGCTCTGATTTCTTCTGCTGTGCACATGTCTTCATGAGAGGTTGCAGTTTCTATCTGTGGTCGGTCTGTCTGTCCCTTACTGAGAAACCATGTCTGCTCTGTCCATCTCACCAGGGAGAGAAGAGAATCAAATCATTGAAGAGTGGACCATTTTCCCTAAATGCCATAGAACAGTAAAGATGAGAGGCAGAGTATTCCTCCTCCCTTCCTCTCTCCCCCACCTCCCTGTCTCTCTCTCCCCTCCTCTCCCCTCCTCCTTCACCCCACCCCACTTGGATTTGGAAGATGAATTGCCTTTGAGACTCACATTTTACACCAAGATGCCTGCCAGTGTTCTTAGGGACTAGTCTGAGATGGATTGGGCCGCACTGTCCCTGTCTAACTCTCCCGAGGAACAGTTTCTTTCTAGATGGTTACAGTAGATGATCCAATCTTAGACATCCCTATGTGGAGCTATGTAGAAAATACCATCCTCAGAGCCAGGTGCAGGTGTAATAGGTATTTTGTGAACAGAAACCATCCTTCTGGAGACACTGCTGCACCTGCCCTCTGCCATTTAGAAGGTTTCTGTTGGGAAGGGGCCCGCTCAGCTCCCCAGAGGTCCCATGCCCACAGATACGGCATTAAGGCCATTTCAAAAGAGACCTTTATCAGGCTAGTGCTTTTCCAAATTACAGATTCATTTTATTATTTGTAAGACTTTAGAATTTTAGTAATAGGATTTGGAAGTAAATCTGTATTTCATCTTCAAAAGATGATAGCATTGATCTTATATGGTCATGAAATCACATGTTAAAAAATGACTTGTGAAGATTCAAATATGGTACCTGGTGCAAAATCGATAAATGAACATTGGAAGTACTTGTTTCTTTTTT
>LOJH01048348.1:0-13045 GCA_001685095.1 Ellobius talpinus
TGGAAAGTCCAAGGTCCTCCCCCCTCCATCGAGGTCTAGGAAGGTGAGCATCCTACACAGCCAGTACATGAAGCCAAGGACAATGAATCTGGGCTTTGATTCTACTTCATTCTAATTTTCTTTAAGACATGTAATATGTGGTAAATTCACAACTGTT
Organism: Ellobius talpinus; assembly: GCA_001685095.1. NCBI lineage: Eukaryota > Metazoa > Chordata > Mammalia > Rodentia > Cricetidae > Ellobius > Ellobius talpinus. Next base: position 158 of record LOJH01048348.1, read on the forward strand.
TCCTTTCCTTCACAATCTAGCTGCTAGGTTACATGAAAGTTTGTCAGACTTTGTTTTGCAAGTCATGGAGAGCTGAAGAGTGGTCCACAGTTTAAGAGCATTTGCTGCTCTTGCAGAGGATCTGGGTTTAGTTCCTAATACCCACATCAGTGGCTCACAAAAATCTGTAACCAGTTTCAAAGGCTTTGACACCACTGTCTGGTGTTTGCAGGCATCTTTGAGCACATAATTCACACATATACACTCAGGTACAGTCACATAAACATAAGATTAAAAAAATTTTTAAGGCAAATGGATATCCTACTTGGTGAGAATAAGGTAAATATCAGTTTCTTCTTTTTGAAAGTGTTTCCCAGATCCCATTTCAATCATTACTTTTCATTGCTCTCATCTATCCATGCAAAGTTTCCTCCTGCAGAAGAAAAGTCTGCCCAAGTGAATTGTGCGTTCTGATAAGGATTTTAAAGTGCTTTTCTACGAGATAAAACATAAAAGTTATTTTCATTTATTTATTCTAACCTTAAGGGAAATAGGAATGGAAGAAGATTTGGTATACAGAAACATTACAATATATAATTAGGCCATGTTTTCTATTACTGAATTTTGGCTTTAAACAGAATGTTTAATGCTGTTATAATTCCCAGCTTCACTCTCCAATCAAAGCAAACCAAGTACTTCTGACATATTACTGTTGTTATCACTACAGAATCAGAATCACAGTCATATCAGAATATCTAATTTCATAATTGCCTCAAGCCCCATGCTATTTAGAACGTGCTTATGAGATTTTTTTTGCAAACGTGAATGATAGTGAGACATTTAAAAGGAAAAAAATTGTGGAAACTAAAAATGATCCTCTCTTTCCACCACTGTCTTGACTTCTGGTGTTTTTAATAAAAAAGCATTTTTAATATAACTCAACTTTAAAAGCTAATTATAAACTCACTATATTGTAGATCTTTCAAATTATAATATCAAAAGTTAAATTAGCACAAAAATAAAAACAGAAAAAAAGGCATTATTTTAAAGCAAGAAAGCGATACATTTATTTAAATCAGTTTGCCAGTCACCATGCAGCTGTGAGCTTGTGAGTCAGAGGCCCAGTCTTTGCAGGTCAACTGCTCATGGCTTTTCTACCCTGAGAGGGCACATTTTTTTCCATGTAAACTGTGATCAATATTCCAGTCCCTCTGTTGGTTCTAATCATCTGTGTTGCAGACCCTCAGATATGCTGATTTTGTTTACATTTTATCCCTAGATTTCTTTTGTGTTTTCTCACCGTCCCTTTAAAGTTTAAAGATGGACAAACAGTGAGATCATGGGAGTCTTCTTTGGATGATCACACGACTGCCAGCTCGCTTATGTCCAATGGCCCTCTGACTGTGTCCCATGACTGCATCCTGTTCCTTGCTTCTCTACTAACAGCTCTTGTTTCTGGTTTTTCTTTCTGTTTAGTCCATTTTTAGAATTTAGTAGGATTCCAGTCTCTCTGTGTGGAAAGCATAGGCAGTGTGTTGACCTGACATACATTCATTCTTTCCGGTTATTTGTCTTCTGAATCGGGAGTGGACCCAAGGACAGCAACTTCTGTTTAGTGTGATATATTGTAAATATAGAAGGTAATGTGGTGAGGGGTTAACTTAAGCTCCCCAGAGCCCTGGAGAGGGCCACAGAGAGGATCTCACTTGGAAGGTGATTGGTCTCAGTTTTGTTTTAGCCAGTGTCCAACCATTTTCTAATGAAAGCATCCCAATCACCAACGTGTTTCTGAAGTGACACTCTGTAGTGGTCAGGGTCAGCATTATTTGAAATTATTCTAAATGTCCAAATAACCATGCCTACATTCATAAGTAATTCCCAATGGTTGTGTTAAGAAGCGTGATATGTGTTATTGACTTAGGGTCACACTTAGTGTTCACCAGGCTCATTTGCTGCTTACCATCGTCAGATTTGGAAAGACAAGGCTCACAAGCCAATAACAATTAAAGTATCTCAGTAGTGCCTTACTGCTTAAGTGTTTTAGACATATTCTGTCTCACCCTGAAAACAGTTGAGCAATACTTTTCAATTTTTCTTATTACATCATGCCTGGGCCGTGATGTGCAGTCATGTTTCTGGGACTCCATCTTTAGGAAGATTGCTGTGCCTAGTTCTTTGGTGGTGTGCTGTTGGAGCAATTCCCCAGGATATGGGAAGGAAACAGTCCCTTACTGAACTTCACACAGGTGCCAGCTGCTTCCCGTCTTGATTGTTCCTCATTTTTGCGAGCCCCACTGTGAGTTTACAGTTAAAGAGTGTGGGAATCAGAGGGCTCAATTTACTATTGTCCCATACATATCAGACGAACTGGATTTTACTTGTAGGCCAAGGATTTTCTCTTTTCTTCTCATTGGTATAGACCGAAAAGGGGAATTTCTTTTATACAGCATGAATGATTAGACTGTGATTAAAGAATAGTCCTCTTTCTATTTTCTGTATCATAGAAAATTCTGTATTGTATTTTCTGTATCATAGTTTATAATATGCATGGTAGGATCTCTGTAAAAATAGTCTTTATATTTAATAATGAATAATTTGTACATTTCTAAGATTTTTCATACTTTAGTTCATTAAAATATGCCCTCAAAAATCTATGTATGTGTATGCATTATGCAACTTACATGTCTTTATCTTTACCTATAACTAATATTTAAAATATATAATTTGTGATTTATAACTGTAATGTATACACCTACCAGTATATACTATATTACAAATGTGATATTTTGCATCTATAATTTCTCTCTCTCTCTATATATATATATATTGCAGGCTGAAATAGAGTTTATCCACAATTAGCTGTAGTCTGTGAAATGATCATTAAAACTTTATAGAATAGTTTGTTCCAAAATATACATGTTAAAAGACTTAAAAATCTAGAGGACAATTATGTTTATGTTAATTCAAGGGCTGCTTCATGAGACTTGACTACAAATGTACATTCCTTCCAGCAAGAGGCTCACTGGTATTAGTTGCTAACTGCCTAATCATAAGATTACTAGTGTGAAGTCTTTCTGTTAGAAACCTTCCAAATACACTTAAAAAAATCAAATATAGCAATAATCCACACAATTGCAAAATACTTAAGGCAATAGCCATAACTGTATAGCATGCTAGTGTTGCCAACAACACATATGGCTTGTTTGTTTACCTCTCTGTGGTTTCCATACTATTAGCAGGAGCAAAAGCGCACCCCAATTGAATCCACAAACAGTACTTACATGTGTACTTCATAACAAAACTAGTTTTTAGTGAGGTACTCTCTTTAATTGATTGGAACACTATCAAGTGATCTTTAGTTCTTAATTCAAAATTTATGGGGAGTGTTGCTCTGCTATCTTTAAATGTTTCTGTTTTTCTTTAAATAATTCTCAGAGGATTAACCTTGAAGAAGATCCTAAGAAGGTGCTGTACCTTCTTCTGTTTATTTTCTCTTCCTGCTCTTTCCTGTGTTCCATTGACCTTCTTGAGGTTTATTCATGTGCTAAGATTTTTTGTACACCATTCTTCCCAGGGGAGTGCATTTGTAGAGTAATTGTTAATAAGGACTCAGTTCACAGTAACAGAAGTCTTTGTTTTACATAGATATTTAATGAAGCAGCATTTTATTGAATAGACGAAACATGATTTTTTTCTAAAGCATTAGATGTTACTTTCATTATTTTATTTTCTCTTGAGGATACCTACCTTTGTAAAAATTAATGCTTATAGGAGCATACTATGAAAATATAATAATGATTTTTACTTAATTGAGGTCTCCTAATATACATAAATATATTTAGAAGTACATTTCCTTCTTGTAAGTGTGACAGGGAAAGGATAGAAGTATGATTAATAAAGGGATGTCATTCTAATAACGTAGAAGTCTATGAAGATCTTATGTGAGATCAGGACTTCGTATCAGACAGCAACGATGATAAATGATGGTGTTATGATGATAGAGTCGTCTGTTTAAAATACTTTCGATTTCATCAGAAATTTTGTGAATCTCTTCTCTTTATTCCAGTTTGAAGTGCATGTTTTTTTCTGGTGGTAAGTCCTAAAGAAACATTACATGACTTTTCTAGCGTCAGTCGTCACCGTCGTTGTAAAGTTCCATTGGAAGTACCCAGAGGGAGGAAGGGTTTTAAGCTGACTGTGAGCAGGCACTCTTGTTCAGGGCCCAACTGTATCACAACATCCACCATTATGCTAAGAGATCCTCGGTAGTTTGGGGAAAGAGGCAAGATTAGTGATCGTCCTTCTGATAAAACTGGTGATTCAGCACAGTTTGAAGTCTGTGGCATCACTAGAAAGGAAACGGGGTCTCCAAATAAACCCAGGGATATAACATACAAAGCATCCTGCTCTGCTAGAAAATATGTCTGCCCGGCTTTAAGGGACTGGGAACAAAGAAAATTCAGAAAAACGTTTTCCTGGTGCTCATAGGAACCAGAGACAAGTCCTGACTGTGTGCTGTGTTTCTTCTCCCTTTACACTCCTCCACTTTTCCTCCTACATCTTTACCTTCCTTTCACTTTTCCTCCCTGCTCTCCCACTTCTCTTACTCTTTCCCTTGTCCATCTTTTCCCTTCCCCTTTCTTCCTCTTCCTTCCCTCTGTCTCATCCACCTGATTTTATATATGCTATATTTTAAATACATTGGTTCTAAACACACTTATAGCTTCTTACTTATGTCATATTTATTTATGACTTTTATTTGTTATTACCCTGAAACTTTCAGTGTGTCTCTTCAGATTCATTCTCATTCTTCCTTTTGGTATTTTCCAAGCTCACATATCCAAGAGCGAGGGTCCAATTACACTAATTCAGCTTTCCACATCACATCTGTGAATGGTCCTATTTGGCGGCCATTCCACCTGCTTTGAGTGACTTAAGATAGATTACTGATAGCAAATATGACTTATATGAGCTCTATTATAAATAACATATTTTCAGTTATAAATTTTCCTCTAATGAATGTAGGTAGTTAAATTAGACTTTCTGAACATATTACATATTCATTTGTGTTTGTGCTGGATTTTTTTCTGGACCATAACATGTGCAGAATCATGAATCTGAATGAATGGAGCAAAAGTCAAGTGAGTTTGCTGACTTCTTGAATTGTCTATGGAAATTACTAGCCTTGTTTGACACTTCTTAATGCTGATTCGTCATCAAAGACACAGCCAAGTAGGATTATTCTTAAGATGTATGCTAAAAATAAGTGGGTAAACATCTGAGCCCTTGCCCGGTCCTTCCTTTTCATGTGTTGCAAGGGAGATGCCAGAGAATCATTATCTCTTTCCTGTCCTCAGAATAGAGCCCACACATTGAATACCTGAGTGACAAGCAATCTGGCCTATCCATATGACCATATTGTTTCCATCCCCTAATTAGCCTGGTCCTCACTGTGCTGATGAGGAAACAGATGCATGAAGCAGCAAATTACCTTCTTTTTGCCTCTGAACACCGAAAAAAGACACAGCATTTAATTGTCTCATTTGAACTTGGGCCATTCAAAAGCAATAAAGTGGAAATATTCACGAAGGGAACAGCACTTTTACAAAACATGTTTTCTTTTCATTTGGAAGTCTCCATCGAATATTGAATCGAACTAATAAGAATTTTTGGCAGCTTCAGTTGGAAATGATCATTTCTTATTATAAGACAGAGAGCCATTTGGATCATTAATTGACATATGAATAAACTGAGATGAATGTAAAGTGTTTCTGGTCTCGGGGGTGTCCTGTGTGCTTACCTTCATGCCTGCTTCTCAGTCAAATCAATTGTCATGGTTCCTTTTGCATTCTTTATCCGATTGTTTTAGAGGTATAATTCTGCACAGCTATCAAAGTGGCAGCAGTGGCAGGGCAAAAACCATGACTGGGCTGCCAATGAGAGCAATCTGACCCCTTGACAGACACAGACAATCTTTAGTTTGGATCTTGCATCCTTGTCAGAACTTTGCAACAATGTGTTATTTTATTCACGCCTTTGTGATTTCCAGTGCCTAACAAAGGTCCGAGTAGTTGTTGTCAACTAGGATTTTCTGGGCTCATACTATTTAGCATAAATTCCACTGACTGCTTCACACAGATTATTCAATCTAATCTTTATATTTCTACCATGATGTTATCACTGTTGCTATCATTTTGTGGCTGAGGTGTCTTTAGGTTCTTGCTTCATGCAGAAGCAAAAGTCGCTGTGCACACATGCACACATGTAAACAGATGTATGAAACGATAGTATCTGAAGCCCAGGACACCTACTTGAGAAATTACCCTAAAACCTACAGTTGTGAGCCTCACTGATTCATGTGAGGGAGTACATGACAAAAGCAGTATTTATTCCACACAGTTGTCAGTCTTTCCACATCACTTCTTTTCAGCTATCGGATGCTCAATAGATAATTAAGGATAGAACTCAAACAGAAGCCACACTGACACACATACACAGACAGACAGACACACACACACAATGTGTGAAATATGCATTATACATCTCTGACAAGACCAAAGATACTTGTGGTCACATGACATTTAACATAAAGTCCCACGAATTAAAATGCAGGCCAAAGAGATGGAGACTGTTTTAACAGCAGGGTATGTCTATTCACAAACTCTTAGATTTCCTGTGCCAAGGGTTCTCAGAATAACTACTATACAAGGGACAGTGAGATGACTTAATGCCTAAAGGGTGCATGTTGAAAAGCTTGATGGTTTGAGTTTGGGATCTGAGACCCACATGATGGAAAGAGAGAATTGACTTTCAGAATTTCTCCTGAGACTTTCCCACACTAAGGTGTGTGTTCTTCCAGTTAAGTAAATACAATACAATACATTTAAAAACTTTTGTTAAGTATTAATTCAGTAACATTTTCTGAGACATCTGCTATTTTCCAAGTCTAATGGTCATATAAGGTTAAACTCAAAACTTTCAATCTACAGAGTGACAAATAACTTCATTAATATTATCAGAGATTCAATTATAAATAGAGCTAAGTAGTAACAGGGAAACATGCAATGACGTGTAATGAAAGACATTAGAGATATATGTGTGTGTGGTGAGGAAAGGACGTTATATTTGCTCTATAGTTATAGAGAAAAACTAATTGTGCTGAGCAAAGCGTCTGATTTCAATTCTGAAACACTCCTCTGATTTTATCAGGGAGAATGGGACAGAGAGGGGGAGGAGCCAACTTTAAGGAATGGGGCAGCAAAGAAAGTTGTTGGGCAGAATGAGGGTTGAGAAGTAGTTATGGAGATTTAAATAACTCAAGTCTGTTCTGAATGTGAAGGTGATAAAAAGTCAGTGACATTTTCATTTGACTAAAAATTAAACTTGGATTTATTTTGTTCTATACATACTGACTCATTAAGCCCATGGCATATCACCTACCTTTATATTTTCTGTATATCATTAGTTGTGAAATAATTCCTACTACTCCCACTTTAGTATGCTCAAATACTATGAGATATATAAACAGGTGATTATAATACATTGTCATGATTTAAATACTAGTTATTGAAAGTGTATTTTTATGAACATGCATGACATAGCTTATTTATGCAGAGATGATTGATTGGCATAGTGACATGATTGGTGTTTAAGGATTTAATCAATTATTGGAGCATTTTTGGAGGTGAGAAATGAGAAGATAGAAAACTCAGTGATTTTCTGGCTTATTAAACACTCTTGAGGAAAGAAAAAGGTAATGGGGGCTGGGGTATAAAACAATTAAGTCCAGAGTAATACAATGTCAATATAATATTCAAATATTAATAAGCTATTGTTTCATGTAAATGAATTATCAGAATTTATAATTTCAATATAAATACACAACAGAAGATTTAAAATTTTGGATGCACAGTGTTCTGTGTTACTATATGGAGAATCAAGAAGAAACTGGGTATGTGGACAGTGCAAGAGAAACAAGAATTAAGAAGATTCCCATCCCTTCTATTTGAGTGATTACAAGGACCTTGCAACCAATAAAACAAGTACTACTAGAAAGAATGGCTGTGAGTTGATGCTTTGACAGAATTTAGGATATTTGTACAACAGTCCTATAAGGAGTTTCCACCAGCAGTGGATTGATGATAACATATCTGTGAGCCAGGGAGATGGTTCATTAAGAAAATGCACTTGCTGCATAAGCCAGGCAATCACTGGAACTCATACCAAGGTAGAAGGCGAGAACTTACTCTACCCTTGAAATGAAACTTGACTTTGTTGGGAGAGAAAAGGGGAAGGCAAAGCTTTGTGGGTGTTAAAATGATGATAGAAGAGTTTATCAAGGAAATGGAGGAACAGGACATGATCAGAAAAGTTCAGTCATGGGAATCTTCCTTAGAGAGCATGTTTCTTCAAAGTGTGTGGTCCTGAGTCCCCAAACAAGTGGCCCTGACACAGGTTATTCCTTTGGTGGTCAGGAGCTGCTAATGCCCGTGAGGCCATGACTACTGGATCATCAGCTGTAGCTCTGAAACAGTGCATGCAGCTGGAACCAATATAAGCTAGCATAATCATTTCAGTAACTCGTGACGTAGTTGCCTTGAATCGTATCGCCCTCTCCAAAGTACCTTATCGGTGGTATATAATTAGGGAGTATATAATAATTACCTGTTTGGTCCACTTTGCTTCTTTTTGCTACTATCATTCTGCTTTTCAGTTTACTTGCTTCTCTCTGATGAGAATTAAATATATATAATTTCATCAATAGAATAATTTTAAAATTTATAATTCTTAAACTCTCATATATACTTTTGCTAAAGTGTAATTTTAAAGGTTTTTATGAATCACTTTTAATAGCAACTTTATAGTGCTAGTCAATAATTTCTCTTTTTATGAAAAATCAGGCTTATTGTAAACGGTTTAACCCATATGAGCAAGTCTTATTACACATATTTGTTTTCATGATAGTGCTAACCCTGCATGCATTTTAATGGATTAGTATTTTCAATTAATTTAAAGATACCATAGATATATTTAATTTTTGGATTTCAACCTGGGGTCCCTCACTTGATAGCACGTTTGTGGTTTTGTTAAGTCTTGATCTTGTGATCTCAGCTTCCTGGGTAATGGTAATTACAGGCATGTTCTACAAGGTCAGGATTACTATGAAATCTTACAGACATGTTCTTAGACATGCTGAGAAAAACAAATGCTACATACGTGAAAATTATGTTTTGAGTAAACCATAGTTTTATGTATATTCAAAAATTAATGAGTTATGTTCTGTTTTTAAAATTAGTGTATTTAATTTTTAACATTAAAATTTGTATTTCTATTTTGTGTAAGATGTCTAACCACATTATGAAGGTGTGTACTATGTAATTTTAAAATGAAGGGCATACCTATCTCTGTCCTCAAACACAATTTCCTCATTTGAATACATTCAGGATTGTTTCTTCTACTTTTAAAATATAAAACATGGATAACCATTGTCTGTGTCCCTCCTGTTGAGGACAGGATATTAGATCTTGTTAGGAATTCCACAACAAGGCAATAGCTTTATTTTCAATTTATGAAATATGTGATAATAATGCAGATTTACCAATAAACACTGATCCCATTACCTCAATCATGGTGATTAAATATTGTCTATTATTAGAAACATTTGATAAAATAATTTAAAAACCTACATATTAGGCTATATAAAAATCATTTTTTGTTTGCTTTCTGAATCTGATTAGCACGTTTTTCTGTAATCATCGCCCAGAAATCATGATGTAAAACAAATTTTCACTCTGTCAGAAGGCATTTAGGGATCTATGATGAACTGCTGCCAGAGTCTGGAAACGGTGAGGAGTTAAACCTGTTTTTATGCCAGTTCACAGAGACCCTGCAAGCACCACATTTGTCTTTGTGGTTTCCCATTGCAGTGATTGCGGTGTAGGCAGGGCAACAATTCACTTCTCCCAAGCCTGCCAGAAAGATGAAATAATTTTAACAACAGCATAATAATTACCATCTTCAACGATCTATTGGCCATGTTGATGTTTAATGACAAGCAGGTGTTTTCTGAATTGTAGCCCTCTGCATTTTCCATCTATAGTTCCATATGACAGTATGTATATTTTTGCGCTAATCTTAAATTATTGAGACCTTTCAATTCCTTCATAATTAATCTCATTTCTTTCATAAAAACTAAGCATGCAAAGTCATCAAAGATGTAACAATATTTAGCAACAAATTATTTGAGAGATAGTAATTATTTAATAAAAGTTAGATTCATTGACTAACTTTGAATAATATAATATAATAATACAATATGTAAAGTTGCTACTTATGCTCACTTTATCTCTCGTTCAGTAATATTCAAAGTGTGTGCTACAGGCACATGCCAGTGTTCCATGACTAGAAACAAGAACAGAATAGTACCAGTGAGGAATGCTGTATCAGTTTGATGTTACATCATATGTTTAAAGAGTACTGTAAAGTGACACTCTGAAAACATCACCGACCACCTATGCTTTCAGTATATGGGGTTCAGAAGTAGGATCGCTGCTATTTCTAAACTATCAGTGTCTCAGCATCTGTCTTTCTTGAAATTCATTAACGTGAAATGATATTTTTGGCATGTTACTCCAGATTTCTCAAATTAAATATTTAGTAATTTTCTTTTCTATTTGTTAATAAGTGGTGTAAGAACTTGTGATTAGTGGTGAGCCCTTCCCTCTCCCCAGAGATTAGAATCTTGTAGCGCTCGAGTTAAATGAGAATATGTCATTTGCTAGATTCCACGTGTGAGATCATTCTGAGATTGTGTAACATTTTAGGCAATGTTACACAATTTCAGAATAATAAAAAAAATCACGCTTTTTTGGAGGTAATTCAGTGTTAGATACACTCCAAACCCATCACTCTTCCTGCATGTTTGACTTCATTTTTCTTTAGAGTTGAGTTGAATTCTATTGTATAAACACACAAAATTTCATTATCTATTCTTTTGTTGATGGGAAACTAGGTTGGTTCCAAATTCTTTGCTATAGTGTTTAAGGCAGAAATGTACATGGCGGAGCAATTAAGAGCAATATAACTTTTAACCTATTTTGTTCAACTTATTTTACCTACTTTCTTCACCTTTGTTTCTGTTATTAAGCTGCCAAAGAGCAAGGGTATTTGTGTGGTTCAATGATTAATAAATAATAAGGAAAAGCCAGTCATTACTCCATTTTCCTGGTCATCTATTTATGCTACTCACTATATGTGAGTCTTGTTCTCAGAGTTCCACTGCTACACAAACCCATCACTGACATATTCTAGCCCTGTATCCTCTAATCCCTGCAGTCCAGACGGTAAGGAACTCCGTGCCTTTTAATTCTAACTTGAACAACTTCATTGAGCATCTGTGATGACCCCAGGACTCATTGCTGATAGAACTTGACAGGCAGACCTCTGTTCCAGTAGTGGGTCACCCTCTCTTGAGCCATATTTGTAGATTAAGCTGAAAACTTTTTCCAGTGAGGCAATTGCTGTTGTAACCAGAAGCCACTTCTCAAACTGATGGCAGGACTGTTCATGGATGAAGCACTGAGGTTGGTACTCTCCGTTAACTGGGTGTGTCACAAAAACTTATCTGTTCTATTTTTGTAACAGAAAAATGGCTAAAAGCTGGTAATGCCTTGATCTAGTCAAAGTAACAGCAAACAATGAAATAGTTGATGAGGCCTCTATGACCAGGTGTGTAATTTACTGGGCGATGCATAATAGCTATAGCTTAAAAACACACTTGCAAAATTATTTGATAATGAAGACTGAATTTGTAATAGAATATATAAGAACTGAATATGGGTTCATGTTCTGAAAAACTTGAAAAACTGGTTTAAATAATATTCATATACTACTTGTAAGCAGAGCTAAAGAAAACTGGTATTATATTTGGAACCAAAAGCAAAGGGAATATATTGTAAAAGGTAAATAGCATTTATATGCCTATAGCCAAGAAACTGATCCAGTAGTTGAGAAGCTGAAAGAATGGGAAAAGATTAAACATGCACTGTCAGACTGACTTAGGTGACACCAAGAAGCTGCAGGTTTATGCTCATGCACAAATGCCTTAGTCTCAGATTTTAAGTAATTCTTATAAAAGAAACACTTAAAGATATAGTATCATTAGTATCATAAGGAAAGTTGTCAGAAATTTACCTTTGCAACCATTATCTGCAGAAAGCAGTAGCCAGGAAACGAGAGACACAGGCACTGCAAAGCACTCTGCTGAACTTCAAAGCATACTGTCTTTTTACAACTGCTATTTTTAGATCTACAAGTGAGTCATATTATCCTAAAGTCACAGTTTCATTCATAGTGGTGATATTATACTTGTAGTACAGAATGTCATTGGGATAAACATATACCAGAAAGCAAGTTTACAGTACTACGGAAACGGATCTCCATTTCATTTTGTTTAAAGTGTTCCTCTGACACCACATTTTTAAAAGAGGCATTTGCAGTAGGAAATACATAGCGCTTTCATCTGTGGAGAAAATACTGATATTCTCTTTCACTCAAGTCTTTCAAAATCAGATGATGAGCTCCCTATTCTCCTGAATTTCTTCTCTGTCTCCCTTTGCTCCTTCCCTTCTTCTTCCTATTTTCTTTTAGAGATAGTCTTGTTGTTTAGCCTTGTTGGTCCCAAACTCATTTTGTAGAACAGGCAGACCTCAAATTCCTGGCTGTACTCTTGCCTTGGATTCTGGAGTGCTCGGCTTGCAGTCATGAGACACAGTGCATGGCCTGAGCGCTCAGTTTCTATACCTGAACAGTGTAATACAGCTAACATTTTGATAGTACTTATTTATTCTTGATATCAAGTATATTTCTCTAAACTAGATAAAACATTTTGGGACCTCTTAGGGTGATTTA
>LOJH01048350.1:0-13045 GCA_001685095.1 Ellobius talpinus
CAGGGTACCCTGCCCTCTCTTAGGACTGGAGGGGGAGGGAGGAGGGTGAGTGGGAGAGCAGGAGAGGAATGGGAGGAGGGGAGGAAGTGGAAATTTTTGAATTGAAAAATATATATATATATATATATAAAAGAATATAGTATCTAGCCAGAGGTTTTTAATCATATTGAAACATTACCAAAGAAACAAAAATGCTGTGGATCTTAGGAAATATCAGACAGTAAGCTCAAATCATTAGCTTTTAGTCCTTATATGAAATAATAACTACTGATCTCAAACTCTTAATGTACTTGGGTATTAGAATTGTTGAAAAACTCACCAAAATTTCACAGAAAACTGAAGTATATAACATTCAGTGCTTATAACCTAGAACCATTCTCATGCACTCTTTTTCATTTAAAAAACACTGAGGTTTAAAAAATCTAAAATCATTTTTGTGACATTATGGAAAATCAATTTATTTTATGTCCTCAATCTGTACTTCTATAGAATTCAAACAATTAAATTAATACTGGATTCTTTAACCTATAGCCTCATGTTGCTATCTTACACCTGATTTCAACATGCCGTACTCAAATACTTTGAGTAAGAAATGAATACATAAGCAAAAGTGTACTTAAGGGAAGGCTGAGATGGTTAGGAGTGCATACCTCTGTTTCAGAGGCTCTGAAATTAGTTCCCAGCACCCATGTTAGGTGGCTCAAAATCACCCATAACTTCAACTCTACATGATCCAATGTCCTCTTCTGGTCTCTACAGGTACATATAATTATGAACACATACCCACACACAAACACAAACTCATAGCCATAATTAAAAATAAAACTAAATAATTATAAAAGGAATTTCTCCAACTATAAAAATGTAACTTGAAAAGGCAGTGTGATTTAACTATTAGCAGTTTTTGAATTTAGAAACTGATCTTATAATAAATATATTTTATACTCCAAGGAAGCATTTACAAAAGTTTTGTGGAATTTTTCTCTCATCCATAGCTGATGCCTGGCGGTGCTCAGCAACTACCTGCCAAATCTCATTTCTAAGCTTTAAAGTAACTGACTCCCTGGAGAGCACTTCAAACAAATGGGAGTTTCCAGTCATTTAATTCAATGCCCTTTATACAGGGATTGCTTTAGGGACCATGAGGTTTAGAATTTAAAATGTCCCAGAACCCTTGTTAACTCTAGCATTTCTAGAGATGCTGATTGGAAGTGGTGAAATATTCAGAGAAATGCAAACAGACACAACAAAAAGAGAAACTGACAGGATTGAATTTCTAGAACATCTTAAAAGGAATGTATTATCCTATGGAGATAACGAGAAAGGAAAACTAGAATCCCATAATAACTTTATATCATTATTTTCCTGAATACAAAGAGAAAGACATGCAAAACACTGTAGATGAAACAGACAATTAGAAACACAGGAGAATATATGGCTATAATGACTAGTGATAGGATTTCAAGAAGGTATGATCATTAATGACTAATATTTACAGAATGCCAAAACCATATGACATGAACCCACTGAATTGGAACTTAAAGTTACTGTGAACAGCAAAACTCCACTGTATCAATTGTTTTTCTACTGTGTACTTAATTCATTTTTAGGCTGTCTGGTTACAGTTTTCATTTGCATTAAAAAACAATTTCTCAACTTCTCAGACAATCTCAGGCCAAAATTGAAACACTAACAGACTATTATGGTTAGTTTCAGTTGTCAAGTTGAAACACCTGGGACGAGGGGACCTCAACTGAGTAATTGCCTACATCAGATTATTCTCTGGTCATACCTACGGGATGTTTTCTTGATTGCAATTTCTGTAGGAGAGTCCAAACCTTTGCAATCTGTATGTTCCTAGGCAGGTGGACATTAACTGTACCAAAAAGCTAGTTGAAAAATCCAGAGAAATCAAGTCAATGAACACTATTTTTTTCATGGTACCTGTTTTTTCTCTTCCCTAAATTTATGCCCTGGCTTCCCAACTATGGACTGTAACCTGTAAGTCAAATAAAACAATTCTGCACCAAGATAGTTTTTGTGATTTTTTTAATTTCAAAGTAGTTTTATTTTGCATTTCTGTGATGGCTAAAGCTGTTGAGCACTTTAAAAATATTCATTGGGCATTTGTATTCCTTCCATTGGAAACTTTCTGTTAAGCTCTTTAACCTATTCTTTCACTTGGTCCTTTGTTTTCTTATTCTTTAGATTTAAATGTTTTATTATTTTATGTGTATGAGTACATTAGCTGCATATATGTGTATACCATGTACAGTGATTGATTCCCACAGAGATCAGAAAAGAGCACCATGCCTAGTGCCCTCAGAGGCATGAGTTGTTCTATATGATAACTGTTTCCTTTTCTATATAGAAGCTTTTTGATTTTACAAGATTCCATTCATCAGTTGTTGGCCTGACTTGCTTATCAAATACCTTAAAGACATGCTACTTGTGTATAAGAAATTACTTCTCAAAACTGATACCTGGCAGACACAAAAGAACAGACACAAAACAATTCTATTTAGTCAGAACTATCTGCTTATGATTGTAGCCTGAGCTCTCGTGCTCTATCTTTGTGGATATGTCCGGAGTCAGTTATGTGACCTAGAGCTCAGAAGACTCTTCTGGTCACTTTAGCAGGATGATCAGTTATTTTGTGGATTGGCTCACGTTTTCTAAGAGTTCAAAGCACAAAGCCCTCGTCTATCATACGACATTGATCTGAAATCACACAGCCTTTTGTTGGCTGAATTCTGTTGACTAACATTCATAGGAGTCAGGAAAGAAGGCTCATGCCTCCAATCAGCACATTTGAGGCTAAAATGAGAGAATTGCCAGATTCACAGAAGTTTAAAAGCTAGGATACATTTTCACATGATCATTTCTCTGTTTGGTTTTCTCTAAACTTTCCTTATTGATGAGAGTGGAAAGAAAGTTATTTAGAGTGAAAAGTTATACTGATAGTAAATGAGGCATTTCTCCAACAGTTTCTGTAATACAAAATCGTCAATAGGACAAAATGGAATCCTACAAAATGGGAAAAGATCTTCACTAATTCTACATCTGATAGAGGGCAAATATCAAAAATATATGAAGAACTCAAGAATCTAGACATCAACAAACCAAATAATCCAATATAAAAATGAGACACATATCTAAATAGAGAATTCTTAGTAGAGGAATCTTAAAATGCTGAGAAAGAAAGGTAAATGTTCAACATTCTTAGCCATCAGGGAAATGCAAATCAAAATTACTCTGAGATTCCATCTTACACATGTCAGAACAGCTAAGATTGAAAACAAATGACTGCTTATGCTAGAGAGGATGTGGAGCAAGGGAACACTCCTCAATTGCAGGTGGGAATGCAAACTTGTCCAGCCAATTTGGAAATAAATATAGCAGTTTCTCAGAAAATTGGGAATTAAACTACCTCAAGACTCAGCTATACTACTCTTGGGCATATACCCAAAGGACACATCACATCAACTATGTTCATAGAAACTTTTGTCAAAATAACCAGAAACTGGTAGAAACGTACATGTCTCTCTGCCTAAGAATGGATATGGAGAATGTGCATTTACACAATGGAGTATTATTTAGCTGTTCAAAATGGCATTATGAAATTCATAGAAAAATAGATGGATCTAGAAAAAAATCATCCTGAGGGAAGTAACCCAGACCCAGAAAGACAAACATTGTATATACTCAATTATAACTGGATATTAGCTGTTAAGTAAATGATAAACATTGCACAATTCCAGAGGAGTCTGAGGGGGAAGCATGGGTCTCCCTGAGAAGTTGAAATAGAATAGATTTTGTGGATGCACTGGAGATGGAACAGAATGGAAACAGGAGGGATCATATGGGGGATGGATTGAGGGAGAGAGTAAGGGGAGAGAGAACAGCATTTGCGGGGGGGGCGCATGATGCACAATCCTAATGCAGTAGAAACTCCCAGCACTCTATGAGGGTAAATCTAATGAGGACTTCGAGTAATATAGGATAAAGAGACTAAACTGGCCATCTTCTGTAACCAGGCAAATTCCAATGATGGGACCAGGACACCAACTCAGCAGCAAAACTTTCCACCTTCAATCTATCCTGCCTGCAAGATGTACCAGGGCAACAACGGAGGTGCAGAATTGTGAGTCTAGCCAACCAAAAACTGTCTAATTGAGGGACAAGCTAGGAGCTCTTTGACATGGGCATTCAACGCTGCCTGAATGACCAGGAACCAGAGGCTAGATAGTCCAGAGACCTATAGAAAAAAATCAATAAAATGATCCCTAAT
This sequence comes from Ellobius talpinus, assembly GCA_001685095.1. Classification (NCBI taxonomy): domain Eukaryota; kingdom Metazoa; phylum Chordata; class Mammalia; order Rodentia; family Cricetidae; genus Ellobius; species Ellobius talpinus. Next base: position 4,292 of record LOJH01048350.1, read on the forward strand.
GATATTTTATTATATTCATAGATTGGTGCCTAGCCCATGTATCACCAGAGAGGCTTCCTCTAACCGATGATGGCAACAGATACAGAGACGCACAGTCAAATATTAGGTGGGAAAAGAGCCCAAATTGGAGATCTCCATCATGTCCCACCCTTCGTAACAGAGGGAACCCAGCAGAAGATGAGGAGGAAGAGCTGTAGGAGCCAGAGGTGTCAAGGACACCAAGAGAACATAGCCGACAGAATCACTAAGCAAGGATCATAGGGTCTCACTGAAACAGCAATCACAGAACTTTCATAGGTCTGTTATAGGATCTCTGTCTATATGTTGTGGTTGTAAGCTTTTTGTGGAACTCATAACAGTGGAAGAGGGTGTTTCTCTGTCGCTTTCACCTGCTCTTCGGACACTTCCTCCTATTGGGATGTCTAGTCTAGCCCTGATTGTTTGATTGAAAGTAAGACCCCATCCCTCTGACACCCCTATATCCGAGGAGTCTGGGATGATTGGAAGCATCACCCCAGCCCCTGGCATCCATCTTAAGCCTTGTCTCCTAGGATATTTCGGTACGAAGTATCACCCCAGCCCCTGGCATCCATCTTAAGCCTTCTCCCCTGAGATATTTTGGTTCAAAGTGTCAGCCCAGCCCCTGGCCTAGGAGTTGACTTGGTATGGACTACACCTCCAGAAAAGCCTGCCAAGCACTGACCCCTCCCCAGGGAGAGTCAGGACCACTCCCACAGGCTATTTAGGCTGTCACCTGAAAAAGGAACACGTGGTCTTCGGGTTTTGCATGGTCTCCCCTGCTGTCTCTTTCTTCCCCACGCCATGTTCCCACCCATCCAGGGACGCTCCATTTATTTAACGTAGGCATCTTTTATTTGGTCTAATTTGGTCCGATTGGAATTATTTGCATCGGTGGAGAGGCTCCTCTTAAGAATTATTCCTTATTCCTAACACAGATATGAGAGATTTTCCCTAATCTTAATGTATGTTGTTATGTTGTGTTCAGTTAATATACCTGGGAGGCATGCTCTTTTCTGAAGGGAAACAGAGAATGAGTGGATTTGGGGCAAAGGGGAAGTGAGAAGGACTGTGAGGAGTCTAGGTAGAAAAAGCTGTGAAACTATGGTTGGAATCTGTTGTATGAGAGAAGAATTAAAAAGAACTTATTCAAGAAATGTTGAATTCTCAAACATGAGACATGATTTATGAACACACAAAACCCAAAGCATACAGAATTTTATTCAGGCTAGTGGTAGCACATTTCAAGAAGCAGCTTGTAAAACATGATTCGTTCAAGGATTGCAGAAACATCTTTTAACACAGCAAAAATATTGATTCCTGGGTCTAGTAAATAGTTGAGTTAAGATCAAATGTGAAATGTCTAATATGGGCAGAGCTAATAAAAATATTGGCAGCATATAATCATTTATTATGTCTTATCTTGTCTTTTCTGTGTGTTTAAAAAAATTCCATGATATGTGAATGACAGAGTGACCAAAATAGTATTAAATGGCGTGTTTCCTTGGAAACATTAAAAGCTTGACCCCATTCTTAGTGTAAAGTGCATATTACATGAATATATTTAAGTACCAAAGATAGTGAATATATAAAACCAAATAAGAAAGAGGAAATTTAGGAAGTCCGGGGAGAGACAAACTTATAAATCCTTGTACATAAGACTGGGAAAATGTAGTTTTGATGAATATCAAAAAGATATTGGGTGCTTTTTGTAGCAATCCAGACAGATACAATTGTAAGACCTATAGAGCAGATAACATGTTTGCCAAGTTATTTCTGATAAATTATCTAATTTATAAATAATAAGAAAATAGCACTGTGCATATGAGAAGGATATTGCCTTGTTCTTTTTTCTTTTTTTTTCTTTTTTTGTTTCCTACTCTATCTCCCCTAAGTGTGAGTGGATGGATATAGTGCTTTGAACAATGAATTCTTTAAACAATATTCTTATATTTCTTACATTCATATAACCTATTTTGTTCATGTCCATTCAATATATCTCCCTCCAACTTCCCCTAGTGTTCCTTACCCTTTTTCCCTCTCAACTTCATGTCCCTTTTTTAAGTCATCTTATTTGAAATGTAGATTTTTAAATGAAATTTTACGAAAGTGCTCCATATGATATGTCATTTCTCCTAATGATCTATTTTGCCTACTCATACTTTTTAAAGAGATTTAGATAACAGAATCTACCCATTACACTTCCATTACCTTATGCCTATGAACTGTGTTCTGAAACAGGTCTATGATATCTCTTTAGTATAATGTTTATGAATTCTCACATGTATACAAGAGGAATTCTTTAACATAGCCTTCAACATTTGTAAGAAATCAATCTGGTAATACATTTCTTTTCTTCTCCCTTACTCTGACCATGCTCCTATGAATCCCTGAAAAGGATATTTTATAATACTGCTGTAGGACTCACATTGACTTGATGTTGATGGGTCTCTACCTTAACTCTCATAACCTTTATGGATTTTTGCAGTGACTTCCAACCTGTGGTACATAAATAAATCCAAAAAGTCTTTATATTTTTACTTGTTATCTTGAAACTTCACCTAGACCTAATAACTCAGGCATTGGCAAGTTTCTGTACCCCCTATGGAAAGCTGTCTATGTCTGTGTGTAGGTGGATCATATAACTTAAAAGAACACAAATGCAATTATCAGGGTTAACAAGAGATCAAGTGTACCTTCAGCCTTCTGTGTGGGTATAAGTAAGCTTATAATCCTGGCACATGTGATACAGAGGCAGGATGTTCTCAAGTTCAAAGTCAGCCTGGGATATATAGTAAGACCATGTTTCAACTTTATTTTTATAAAGTAATTGTAACCTCCTTGTCTGATGTTACTCTGTCTGGGATCCATCATTTAAGTGTTACTGGAAGAAATGTGTGCAAAACAAAGCAAAACAACAGCAACTGGTTTAAGTGAAATTATATAAGAAGCCCAGAATTTAACCTTAATTTTAAATTTCAGAGTTGATCACAATCTTCAGAGTTAGGTATGAAAAACAAGCTACACTTGAACTGTGGCATTTAATTTTCTTATACTTAATGTAGACTAAAACTTTACATATTTCAGAAGACCATGATAAAATATAAAGTGATAAACTGTCCAGATATTTAAAATAAAAATGCTGGCTGATTAGAACATCCCAGTTTATAAAGCAATAAAATAACTTTTTAAATAGAAATTAACTTTTTTAAAATTGCCTTGTGCCATTTCTTCCTTTTGTTAAATATTTTGGTTTATAAATTAGCAGATTTTGCATTCTATATTACATTTCATAGTGTATTAGCAAGGAATAGGAAGATAAATTAGGTTTATTCATTTATGTTTTTCTGTGCTCCTTACCTATTGGGTTCCTCATTTTGGAATTGGTAGCAATAATAAAAATAACTTATAAGTAAAACAGTGTAATAGTTTCAGAGATTAATGTCCCCCATAGGCTTATATATTTGAACATATGGTCCCTATCTGGCAGTTCTGTTTTGGTAAGTTATGGAATCTTTAGCAGGTATGGCCTTGCTTGAAGGAGTATATCATTTGGGGAGTGTCTTAGTGTTTTATTGTGGTGAAGAGACACCATGACCAAATCAATTCTTATAAGAAAAAACATTTAATCAAGGACTTCCTTACAGTTTTAGAAGTTTAGTTGTTAATTATCATGGTAGGAGACATAGATATACAAACAGGGGGAAAGGTGCTGGAGAAGTACATAAAAGCCATGTCCTGATCCTGACCAAGAGATATCATGGGATTTTCATGGGTGACTACTTCCTGTGACACACCTCATTCAACAAGTCCATACCTCCTATTCCTTACAAATAGTGCCACTCTCTGGTTATTAAGCATTCAAATCTATAAGCCTATGGATGACCTTCTTAATCAAATCACTATAGGGAAGTTTTAAAATGTAAAAGCCTTACACCATTTTCAATTCATTTTCTTTTTCCTGAATGTGGATGGAAAAGTCATTGCTCCACTTCCTGCTCAGGCCATCTGCTACTGCCATGACTCCCCCACCACTATAGGCTCTCTTTCTGGAATCAAAACCATAACCACCCAAAGAAAAAAATCTTCCTTTTATAAGTTGCCTGAATAACGGTATTTTATCATAGCAAAACTGAGAATTGCTACTAATATGTTTAATATCATCAATTAAAAAAAATGTCATTTAATATGAATTTCCAGAATTTTAGAACAGCAATTCTCAATTTGTGGGTTGCAACACTTTGGGAGTCATATATCAGACAACTGCATAGTAGATATTTATATTACAATTCAAAACAATGACAAATTTCCAATTTTGAATTAGCAATGAAATAATTTTATGGTTGGGTTCACCAGAACATGAAGAACTCTACTAAAGGATTGCAGCATTAGGAAGTTTGAGAACAACTGTTTTAGAGTAAAAGCTGAAATTTTATTGTCCCTATAAAAATGTACCTGTGATGGCTTGAAAGAAATTGTCTCTAAAGGGAGTGGGGCTATTAGGAGGTTAGGCTTTGTTGGAATGGGTATGGTCATGATGAGGGAAGTATGTCACTGTGGAGGTAGGCTTAGAGATCTATGCTCAAGCTATACTAAGTGTGGCTCACAGTTGATTCCTGTTGCCTTCAAATCAAGATGTAGAACTCTCAGCTCCTTGTCCATCAGCATTTCTGCCTGCTTGCTGCCATGTCTTGCCATGAAGGTAATGGACAAAACCTCTGAATTGTAAGGCTCTCTTACCCAATTAAATGTATTCCTTTATAAGAGTTGTCAAGGTCATGGTTTTGCTTTACAGCAATAGAAACCCTAACTAAGACAGTACCACAGATTTTTACTTTTTAGTATATCCTTAGAAATGTGTGTAACATTCTTATCTATCTTAATTTGTTTGGTAGTCCTGAGACTTCACATTGACTTGGAAATTTATTTTTTTAAGACATTTTAAATTTTCTCTGTGTGTATAATGCATAGGTTTCTGAATGAGTATGTGTCACATGTGTAAAATTGTCCACAGAGGCCAGAAGATGGTGTTGGATCCTCTGAAATGAAGTTATTGCCCCTTGTGAGCAAATTATCTATGCATGCTAGTATATGTAAAATAGAAATTTTTCTTAAAAATAGCATGTCTTAGTATCTTTTTATTGCTTTTAATTAAATTTAATATGTATCAATCAACTCCTATGGACAAGGGACAATAAATAGGAAAAATATGAGAGAAGGAGATAGAACTAAGAATAAACTCAGAGACAATATTCCATCACTAAGACATGTCATATAGTTTTTCAGTTTTATCAACAACCAGTTTTTGATGTAGGCCTACTGTGTCCAGCACTATAAAATATACTTGATGCCGGAAAAAATATGATGTCCCTTTTCAATGGGAAAGTTTGTAAAATATGCTTAAGCTTGCAAGTTACAAAGTTAAAGATTATTAAGAAACATTGAGTGCCTGCTTGCCTAGTCCTCCTGGCGACCCCTGAACCCCACTCAAGTTTATATTAGGGTGAAAAATCACAAGCAGCCTGACTGTGGTCCAAGTCTACATAGCTGGACGGTTCCTAGGAAACAGGACATTGGAAAGAGGGAGAAAAAAAACAGTGAGATAGATGTTGCAAGATGTGGACATGAAAGGGAGAGGGAAGCAAAGTTACTTCATAGGGAAATAATGAAACTTGGGTTATATAAAGGTGAAATTGGCCTCAGGAGGTGATGGTACTAAGCCAAGGGAAAGGCACAGGAGAGAATTGTGTGATAGGGTTGAAATTGTTTGTTGTAACCAACCTGCTTGTGCTTAATAATCAGATACCCTTTCTTTCAAGACCATCAGTAAGTCTCAGTTCTGATGCACTCCATGTCTCCAAGTCCATGCTTTGGATTTGAGTAGACACATTTGTTGCTCCCTTGATATGACAGAGGGAAAATTAACTTTGGAGTCCTTAAACACAGTAATAAACCTTAAGAAACAGCTTCTATAATTTCTAGGAAATAATTAAAAACTAGAGATAAGTTCATGCTAAGTCCAACACATTAGAATGAGACAACAGCCAGGTGTGATGCAGGTGATTGTACTCAGATTTATTTACACCCCAATTCATTAAAAGCATTTATTGCCAAGAATCCACTAAGCAGGATCAGTCCCTGGGTCAAAGTTCCATTGTCCCTTCCAATCACTCCGTGCAATCCCTTGTTTCTATCCCACCTCAGCTCTCAGCTCTCACCCAAGTCCCAGCATCAAGTAGCCTCCTGGATCACCACCCCCAGTGCAGTATCAGCCGGGTGTTTTTCCTCTCAGTTCAGGCACACAACCTAGGAAGATAGAGAAAGATGGTAGCTATGAAGACTTGGCTCTCTACTGCTGGTGCTCCTCTTCCTGGCAGCTGGGCTGGGAGAAAAAGAAGAGGTTCAATTCAGATCCCCTGCTAAATTTGGTAGCCCCCTTCCTCGAGGCCCAACGTATGCAGAGGGGAATTTCATCAGCAATTACAGCATTGCCATGAATAAGATCCACCAACAAGACCTTGTGAACAGGCTGCTGGCCCAGAAGAGGAAGAAGAATGACAGGAAACACAAAATTATCCAGAGAGAGGCCCAGGACTTGGGGCTAGCAGGACAATCTCAGAGAAATAAGGAGACAGAGGGACAACAGAACTCCTTGCCCAAGAACCCCAGCGATGAAGATGTGCTCAGGGACTTGCACATCTACTTGCACAGAACTACTGGCCTGGATGGTGGACCAAAAAGAGCTCTGTTGGCTCAGGTATCAGTGACTGACCTAGCCCAGAGCAGGACTGGACTCTGCCCTTTGCTTCCTCAGCTCCTACTTCTGCCTGGTCCAAAGTCTTCAAGAGAAACAAACCAATAAAATCTTGAGCTAAAGTAAAAAAAATATTGACACATTTGTGGCAATTTTATACACAGAGAAAGAATAAGCATCCATAAAACATACATGATGCCTACCGTGAAAGAACTGAGAAACTTACTAAATTGGTCTGCCTACACAGGGTTTTTGACAACTGTTTATTTTCATGACAATATGATTCTTGTGAAGATTTCAGACGTCAAGTATTTAAAACTTTATACATTTTTAGGGAAAATTCTGAACATAATTTAAAGTTTCCTAACTTAGTGGTGTATGATCCCTACATTTTAAAAACATCAGGGAAAATAGAGAGAAAATCGATGAAGAGCAATGAAAGTGGCCTGTAATCTTCAGGCCTCTAAATTAGACATGAGAAAGGAGAGGAGCAATCATAAGCCATTCCCTGGGATCTGCTTTCTTTAGGTGGCTGAAATCAGAGCTCCTAAGTGATTGAATCCAGCACTTTAAACCTCTACATCCTCTTACTGAGGTCAGAATCAGTCATGACAGTCTGATAGTTTCAGTGAAAAGGATCAGATTAGTTTGTAAAATTTCTTTGAGAAGAGTTTAGGCTAGAAGAGTGAATATAAACAAAGTCATGCTTTTTTGCCATATTTACAGATATCCCTAAATGGTGAAACTAATATTATGGTGTAAGAATGAAATAATGCCATCTGGAAGAAGAGAATAGCATAGAAGATAGGGCCTATAGTTGCTTGGAAATGTCAAGACTTGTACACTGATTAAATTATTGGATGAGAAGGTGGTTCTCACACTTGTAACAATGGTGTTGTTTTGTAGACTGAGCTGGTTCTTTCCCAGTAACTAGAATATGCTTATTTTGGACTTGGATATTATGATGGTTAATACTGATTGTCAACTTGACAGGATTTAGAACCACCTAAGAGGCATAGCTCTGGGTACACATGTAAGGGTGTTTCTAGATTTGACTAACTGAAATAGAAAGATCAATCACAAATGGGTTTGGTGCCTTCCCATGTGCTGAGGCCCTAGACTGAATGAAAAGAAAATAGCAACTGGGCCCTCAGCATTCATTGCTCATTCTGATGCCTGACTTTGGATGCATTGTGACCAGCTTCCTCATGCTCTAATCTCCATGCCTTCCTTACTATCATGGGCTGGACCCTAAAACTGTGAGTCAAAATTAAACCATCCTTCCTTAAGATCTATATATTAGGTGTACAATTTATCAACTTTTTATCAGGTATTTTCTAGTACTCACAAGACAGAGACAGACAGATCTCTAAGAATTCAAGGCCAGCCTATCCTACAAAGTGAGTTCCAGGTCAGCCAAGAAAACATTATGAGAACTTGTCTAAGAAAAACAAAGCAAACAGAAAATAAGAAAGTAATTTGCACATACAATATCTTTACTTTTTATTATTTTATATTGTGGGTCCTTTTTGCTGGCATGTTTATGTGTATACCAGAAACGTGCCTGTCACTGGTAGATCCTAGAAGGATGTTTCCAATCTTCTGGAAGTAGAGTTATGTATATTTGTGAGCTGCCATGTCGGTTCTGGGAACTGAACACATGTAGGTCCTCTGGAAGAGGAGTCTGTGTGCTTAACCACCAATCCATGTCTCCAGTCCCATATCCAATAGTTTGTTCACATGCTTTCCTTAATTTCTTATATCATTATGACTTTCTATGGCAAATGATAACAGTCTTTAAAAATATTTATTTTATTTTAAATGAGGCTTGTCTCTGTGCTTGTGTGTACATTGTATGTGGGTATATGCATGTGGTTTCAGGTTCCCAATGAGGCCTGAGGAGAACAGTTTTATGATTTTTTAAAAAATGTCCTAGCAGCCGCAGTGGGCAGGCCGGTTCTGCTTGCGAGTAGTGGGCAGGC
>LOJH01048352.1:0-13045 GCA_001685095.1 Ellobius talpinus
TCCTCACGACTTATAGGTTTATTTAAATTGTTCACCTGGTCTTGATTTAGTTGAACCTCATTTTCTTATTTTAGTTTCACTTTAAAACCAAAAAAAAATTTTTCCATTGTATAGTTTTAGCTTCTTTGTCAAAAATCATGTGTTCATAGGTGTATGAATTAATATCAGGGTCTTCAATTCAATTCCATTGACCTACCTGTCTTTTTTTGTGTGCCAATACCAAGATGTTTTCATTATTATAGCTCTATAATAGAGCTTGAAGTCATGGATGGTGATGCCTCTGGATGTTGCTTTATTGTACAGGATTGATCTAACTATCCTGAGTTTCTTTTGTTTCTCCATATGAAGTTGAGTATTGTTCTTTCAAGGTCTGTGAAGAATTGTGCTGGAATTTTGATGGGGATTGCTTTGAATCTGTAGATTGCTTTTGGTAAGATTGCCATTTTTACTATATTGATCCTACCTATCCAAGAGGATGGGAGATCTTTCCATTTCCTGATATCTTATCTTAACCTGGAAACAACCTAGATGCCCATCAACCAAAAAATAGATAAAGAAAATGTAGCATATTTATACAATGGAGTACTACTCAGTGGTTAAAAAACAATAACATTGCGAAATTTGCAGGCAAACGGATGGAACTACCAAAAAATCCCAGCTTGAGTGAGATAACCAAGACACAGAAAGGCAAACATGGTGTGTACTCTCTCATAAGTGGAAATGAGACATAAAGCAAAGGGTAACCAGTCTACAGACCACAACACCAAAGAAGATAGAAAACAAGGAGAACCCTAAGAGGTGATGTACATAGATTCCCCTCCTCCTGGGAAGGGGAAATAGACAAGATCTCCTTAGTATATTGGCTGCATGGGGGGAGGATGGAGGGTGGTAGGGAAGTGGGGAGAGGAGAAGGGGAGTGAGGAGAGAGAATAACAGAAGGGATCAGGAAGGTCAAGTTGGGTGAAGGACAGAAAGGGAGAGCAAGAGATACCTTGAAACAGGGAGCCATTATGGGGCAAGCAAGAAACCAGGCACTAGGGAAATTCCCAGGAATCCAAAAGGATGACACCAGCTAAGAATCAAGGCAATAGTAGAGAGGGTGCCTTTTTTCTACTTTTCCCCTCTAATCATATTGATGACTTCCTTAATTGTCATAGACCCTTCATCCAGAAACTGATGGAAGCAGATGCAGAAGTCCACAGCAATGCACTGGACCAAACTTTTGGAGCCCAGTCATAGAGAGGGAGGAACAATATTATAAGCAAAGGGACCAAGACCAATGGGGAAACCCACAGAAACAGCTGGCCTGAGCAAGTGGGAGCTCACTGGCTCTGGATTGACAGCTGGGGAACCTGCATAAGACTTAACTAGGCTCTCTGAATGTGGGTGACAACTGTGTGGCTTGGGCAGTTTGTGAGGCCACTAGCAGTGGAACCAGGATTTATCTCTAGTCCATGAACTGGCTCTTTTTTGAGCCCATTCCCTATTGAGCAATACCTTGCTCAGCATAGATACAAGGGGTAGGGGCTTGGTCCTGTCTCAAGTGATGTAACAGACTTCGTTGACTTTCCATGGGGGGCCTTACCCTCTCTGAGGAGTGGATGGGGTAAGGAGAAGGTACAGGGAGCAGGAAGACAGGATGGAGAGAGAATTGAATTTGGTATGTGAAATAAGATTGTTTTTAAAGAAAAAAAAAGCTCACCCAACTTTCAGCTTAAACTTTGATTTTTTTATTAGAAAAGAACATTTAGCTGAGGTTTGAATGTGGCTCTGAGTGGAAAATAATGTCTTTAGCCGTGAATTCAAAGAGTTTTAGTTTCCAGAAATCACAAGGTTTGGCTTCTGTCATGCAGCAAATGCTACTTAGGTCCTTACCAGGTCCTTACCAGATACTTAACCAGAAGGCCAACTCCACATGGACATGCATACCAAGTTGGGTGTGTATAAAGAGATTGCTTTGTATTCATTCTCTAATGCTACTGCAAAAAGTTAACGTCAATGACGTGAAACAATCTCAATTTATTATTTCATGGTTCTGGGGGTCATAAGTCTGAAATACATCGTACAGGGCAAAAATTAAATTGCTGCCCCAGCTGGCTCCTTCCTGAAGGCAATAGTTCCCAACCTGTGGATCATGACCCCTGTGGGAAACCTCTATTCCAAAAGTATTTACATTACAATTCATAACAGTAGCAAAATTATAGTTACAAAGTAGCAATGAAAATAATTTTGTGGTTGGGGGTCACCACAACATGAGGAACTGTATTAAAGAATTTCAACATTAGGAAGGTTGAGAACCACTGATTTATAGGAAACCATTCTTCCTGGTCCTCTCCAGCTTCTAGAAGTTGCTCACATTCTTTGGCTTGTGGTACTCTTCCATTTTCTAGGCTAGCAATGGCAACATATACTGTAAGTATGAAATTTATTTATAAAAGAGCATTTGTGCTTTCTTTATAAAAGGGCAAGATTCATTTACAACTAGTATTCCCCATCTAGGGAATGACAACACTGTCCCCCATTAAGAATAATGCACACACACACACACACACACACACACAGACTCATGTATATATTTCCTTAAAAAGCTACTCCCCATTGTGAATAACACTTAATTGGGGTGTGGCATAGGAATATTAGGAATTGAACCCCAGACAGGGCACATGCTAAGCACATGTCATATCCCTTGCTGTTCTTTCATCATATATCCGTGTATATCCCTTGCAGACATATGCATATATTTGCATGCATGAGTCTCTGTGTGTGTGTGCATTATTCTTAATGGGGGACAGTGTTGTCATTCCCTAGACTAGAGATAAATCCTGGTTCCACTGCTAGTGGCCCCACAAACTGCCCAAGCCACACAGTTGTCACCCACATTCAGAGACTCATGCATGCAAATACATGCATATGTCTGCAAGGGATATACATGGACACATATGATGAAAGAACAGCAAGTGATATGACATGTGTTTAGCATGTGCTCTGTCTGGGGTTCAATTCCCAATATTTCTATACCACACCCCAATTAAGTGTTATTGACGATGGGGAGTAGCTTTTTAAGGAAATATGTATTCTGGGCTTTCATCCAAGAGCCAGAAAGTCAAAGAAGTAGAAGAGGGCAGGATAGAAAAAGGAAGAGAAAAGAAACTGCTTAAAGAGCATTAAGCCAAAAGGAAGTAAATTAAATAGCCATTGAGAATATGTCATCCAAAGTCTAGAAATCCTGTGAACCAACCGTCACTCTAACATCTAAAACTTGACATAAGTAATAAGTAAAAAATAGAGCTAATTTGATAAGTATGATAGTGCTGTCTCTTTAAAAAGGCTAACAGAAGTGCTCAGATCTATTCTTCCTTTTCTGCCTTTTTTCAAAACCTTCAGGCTACCCTTCCAATTTTATGATAATACAACAATTATCTCAGACTTCTCAGGCTTGTTACAAGGCGACGGAGTAGTGTGTAGCCCCCAAGAGCATCGTGGTTTTCTTAATTGGATGAGACAGTAACTGGTCTCATCAGGATGCATTTCAAAACCATCTACTGAGAAAATTCATACTGATACTGAATTGTTTGGACAAGTTCAGCTTCAGGTGCAGCCCCATTCTGACCTTGATCCTAATCTTGTGGATACCCAGTAGAAGTCACATTCAGCAACCCTGAATCAGGAACTAGCCTGGCCATGCCTGTTCAGCCTGACAATGGCTGCTTAACTGGGTATCTTCATTGTTATATAACAATGCTTTTGATATTTTATTTTTAAAAATTCATGGATCTTTGTAGAGAAAACCCAGTTTTGGATGCAGCAAGAGCAAATTATTGAATTGCTGCCTTCTCCACGTTCTTGCTGGAGAGAAGAATTGAATCTGATTTCCTTCATGAATGCTTCATTCCAGCCCAAAGATAATCCCAATAAACAAAAGAAAACTCCAAATGTTTTCTTGTTACAGCTTCCAGGAAAGACAGATGAGGTTAGAAGCAGAGATGTTGGCACGAGGGACTAGATGTCTTTGGAAAAGAAAATAAGACTCTGTTCCCTTAGGAGAACAGCTGTTAGATGGGTAAAGCATTCAAATTACAGATTTGTCTAAAAGTAAAAACGTTTATCTACTTCCAGTGTGACTATGAAAACCTACTAGCCTGTTCTTTGTACATGAAATTACTCTAACTTCTGGGTGTGTTAAAAGATACTTTCCAACACCTGACACCAGGCACTCGCAAATGAATTGGGTCACACTCAGAAGAGGAAGATGGCCATGGCTTTACCATTGGCTTTGAATCTAAAGGTATGAAAGTCACAGCTGGCTCCTTATCATGTGGCTGAAACTCCAAATAAAGAGCCTATACTATTTTTGCCTAAGGACCAAGGGGCCAAAGTTTGGCCTGATGAGTCCTAGTAGCAGATGAAAAGGGGGCATCCAGAAAGGAGAAAGCAAAGAAGTATACCTCATTCACTCAAACGCTACTCCAGTTTGGGTCCTGACCATACTCACGGAAGCCTCTAGAAGCAATCTAGCAAGGATGTGATAACTGAAATGAAATGCTGGAAGCCACTGTTTACAATATAAACTCCACAGACAGGAACTACTGCCCAGCCCTGTAGGGGCACTCAGCAGAGACTGAAGGTCACACTGCCCAGTTGTCTCCATCTGGAGGGACAAAATACTGAAATAAAGTGGTACCTTTTTACCTCTCTATGTTCTTTTCCCTTTGTCCTAATTGGATTGAGCTGCCTAGGCACACAGGCAAAGCTGTTTCTGGCTGATAGTACTAGCTGTCCAGAGTGAGTTTTCTAGAATGCACGACAGAGGGGCATGGTGAAAAAACCCTGGAAATAGGGACACATTATACTAAGAACATGAACTGTTTTCAGCCTCATTCTCACTCTCTTCTTCTGGTACCCACAACCATATCTTTCTTTTCTGCTGGACTTCACTTGCTCTTTTGATGAACTTGCCTTTCTTCCTTCCACTATTCCTCAAGAAGGTTTTCAGATGCTCTGAAGCTTCAGTACCCTATAATCCTTTTATTCCTTTGACTCCTAATTATGTTCTTGCTCTTGGGTACTGATCCCTCCTCCTGTCATTGTAAAAGGAGCTTCATTCCAAAGGTTTGCATTTTGACCACTGAGGTCCCTCTTAGTGCATTGATTCTTTGATTCTATAACTTAATACATTCTCAGGTGCCTTAAATTATAAATACATCAAATAAGCCTTCACTTTAAATTCTGTTTTCTGAATTCCATCTATGTCTTCCAAAAATTGGAAATGATAATATAATAAGGAGACTATCTCTAAATCTAGGTCATGGTGATTATGAATAATATGTGTGTAGTGTCTAGAACATCAAAGGCTCTCAAAATAGTTGGTCAATGTATTAATGCCACTTTGTATTTCAAGAAAAGTCTTTCCTGTTAGAGATACTCAAGAAATATTCACTGCATTATGGAAGGAGAAACTAAAAGCCAGATGCTAGTTGGTGACAAAGCCAGAACTTGTCACACTGTATACTGTGACTTTCCTATTCCTCTGTATTGCCAGAGGCGATAAATTGATTAAATAGTGGCAAACTAGTCTTTCTTAGATGCTAAAAGACCTAAAAGCCAACAAAGAAGTCATGCCCAAATATTTAGGACTTCTGTCACCAAACTGGTTCCAACACAGTCACCTTGCAGTTTCAACTAGTCACAAAACTTATTCTTTGCTGTCACTTACCAAAGTATGAACCCAATCCCATTATGAATCTGGTGGTGCCTGGAAGGAACGACAGTGTTAGTGTGTTATATTCTTTTAACCCACAGTTATTTGCTTGCTTATTTGCTTGGGACAGGGTCTCATGAAGCCTAGGATGGGCCTGCTGTTTGGTCAAGAATCACATGGAATTACTGATCCTTCTGCCTCTACTCCCAGAAGTCTGAGATTACAGGCAAGCACCCCCATAACCAGTTTTATGCAGTACTGGGACTTGAACCCAGAAGTTTTTATATTTGGGAAAACACTAATTGAGCGGCATCTCAGGCAGTGTGGTGTTTTCCTTTATTGCTGAACTCAACATCCATCAGGGATAGTGACCTCCTGCAAGGCTGGATCTGTGTCCATGACCTGCAATTTTTAGCTTAGCTTTTGAAAACACAACTTGCAACATTATCTTTCTCCGCCATTTGCTTGTTTCTTGACTCCCAGAAGTGTGAGAACTGAAAGCTGACCCAGCAGCAGGGAATTTCCTTGGAATCATACACAGTTCATTCCATCAAAAACCCGCCTGAAATGTAGAAGACACTTTCCCTAACATCACATGTGGCACTAACACCTTTCTTCTTTTAAGATGGAGTCTATGTAGCCCTGGCGATCCTGGAGCTAACTATGTAGAAAAACCTGGTTTCCAACTCAAAGAGATCTCCCTGCCTCTGCCTCTCAGGTACCAGAATGAAAAGAATGTATCACCACACTGAGCCCAATGGTGCATTGCTTTCAGGTTTCTTTATATTTTTCCCCTGCCTTCCTCTTTCCAACCCCTGTCTTGGCAAAGGTCATGTGAAAAAAGGCTCAGGAAGTTGAATGTTTTTACTTCCTGAAAGACCTTTCATTTCTTTTAAATGTTATTCCATCTCCTAGGAACTTTCCCATAGAACTTAGGAGGGAGATGTAGGAAATGGAGGGGAGATAGGCTCCTCAAAAGGAGATATTTCAATTTATTTTTAATTGTGTTATCATACATGTATCTTAAAACTTAGCATTAGTGACATTTAGTATATTCTAATGCTTTTATGTGTCACAACTAAATACCTCCTGGACACTTTTAATGCCCCCAAATGAAACTGCTACAGATTTAGTCCTACTGGCTATTACATGTACATGGAATCACACAATAGGTGGCCTTTTAGAACTGACTCCCCTCACTTAGTAATATTGTAAAAATCCATTCATATTGTAGCTACACTTCATCAACAATACTTCATTCATTTTTATTACTGAATCGCGTATGAACATGATTGCATGTGTATGTGTACCAAATTTTGCATATCCATCCATGCATCCATCCCTGCATTCACATGGATATTTGGTTGTTTCCATCTTTTGGATCTTATGAGTAAGTATTGCTGCCAATGTTCTTGTACATGTTTTTTTATTATTTTTTAAATACTTGTTTTTACTTCTGCTTAGAAGATGCCTAGGAGCAAAAATACTGAAGAATCACCAAGACTAATGTTTTGGGGTTTTTGTTGTTGTTGTTTGTTTCTAACAGACTTAATTCACTTTCATTTTTCTTGTATAAAAACCCTTATGTGGTGACCACAGCTGGAGCCTGGATCCTCTGAACAGAGACTCTGGTGTGGCTTTTCACAAGATGGTCAGTGAGTTCCTGATAAGGAGACTTGGTGAACACTGTCTCTTTCCAGAGGTCAGGGATCAGATAGCTGTAGGTCTCAAAGATGGCATCAAAGTTGGCCTTGGCAAAGTTGCCCAGGGTGACAGTGCAGCCCCTGGCTGATGTGTAGCAGTCATCATTGCTACCCATCATCAGTAACTTCTTGGACACAGGAATGGAGACTATGCCACTGCCTCTGGGGGCAGGGATGAGACGTACCAACATAGAACCACAGCAGCCTGTCACTTTTCACTCAACTGTATGGGGCTTGCCAATCTTGTTCCCCCAGTAGCCTCTCTGCACAGGGACAATGGAAAGCTTGGCCAAGACGATGGCCCCTCGGATGGCAGTGGCTACCTCCTTGGAGCACTTAACACTTAGACTGTCATGACCATTGTAGTCCCCAGTAGTGATGAAAGCCTTGAACCTGGTCCGCTGGCCTGCCCTAATCTGCTTCTGCACTGGCATAATCTTCAGAACCTCATCTTTTAGGGATGCTCCCAGGAAAAGAATCAATAATCTTGGACTCCTTAATGGGCAGGGAGAACAGGTAGATCTCCTCTATGGACTGGATTTTCATATCCTTAATTAGGCAGCCCAGTGTGGTAATGGGAATCCACTCCTTGTCTTCAGCTTTATCTCCATGAGCCCCACAACCTCTGCCTTGGCCACTGCCTCGACGAAGACTGCTAAGACTACTGCGGAACCCTTTTCAGAAGCTGCCTCAGCCTCCTAATCCTGCACCCCTGGGTTCTCTGGGCCCTACAGCTTCACTGGCATCATCTGCCATTTGATGTTTTCCAGAAGAAGAAGCAGTTAATGTTTTTTAAAAGAACTTCTTAGTTGGTATATTAAATAATGATATATTTAAGTTCAGTGGAGGGTAAAAGACTTAGGTAGCTCAAATGATAGAAGAATCTTCATGAAGCACAAAGTACCAGGTTCCAGGATGTCTTTCCTTCAGGGAATGTAAAACGAGTCTACTGAGTGACCTGTACCAGCACAACCCATAGTGCTATTAATGACAAGTGGATATAGTCTCTGCCTGTGAATATCTGAAGTGAAAACCAGTACTCCATTCTGGTGGCGCAGGACTGATGTTCCAACTCCCGTGAACATCCATGAACTGAGGCAAGAGGCTTGTAAGACTGAGGCTTCCTTGGGCTACAGCGTGTTGCAAAAGGGAAAGATGGTTAAAAGAGAACTGGGTCTATATCACAGTGGTAAAACACATATACAGCATACACGAGATCCTGGTTTCAATACCCTGATCACACAAACAGAAAAAAAAGAGTAAAAGAAAACTAGAGAGGAAGGAAAGAAGGAAAGGTGGGAGAAAACCAATGCATTTTTCTGCTCACTACGTAAATCAATAGTGATAACATCACTGACAACGATCTAAGAAATATTTACAAAATACCAGGTAAATGAGCCTAGCCACAGATAACACAAGCTTTCACAGCAATCCTCACATTTCACTTTGTTTTCTTTCCCACTAAGATGATCTTTTGCAATGCATACAAGCCCATAAATTTCCAATTCACTGTATTCATTTTGCAATGAAATAGCCCACTCCACAGCTAGTGTCAATTTACTCAAAATAACGTGGTTTAGCAGTATATCTCAAACACTTTTTCTGCCTGTTTCAAATGTGCATATGTATAGTTGTGTTTATACGTATACATACATGTGCTTGGAGGTTGAAAGATAAGTTTGGGAGCTAGTTCTTGCCTCCCACACTTTTAAAAATATTTTATTTAAAAGTTTTTTTTTTCATTTTACATACCAACCACAGTTTCCCCTCCCTCCCCTCCTTCTGCTCCTCTCCCCTACCTCTCCCCCACCCAACCAACCCATCCACTCCTCAGAAGGTATAAGGCCTCCCATGGGGAGTTAACAAAGTCTTGCATATCAAGTTGAGGCAAGACCAACCCCCCCAATATCCATTGTATCCAGGCTGAACAAGGTATCCCTCCACAGGAAATGGGCTCTGAAAAGCCAGTTCTTACACTGGGGATAAATTCTGGTCCCACTGTCAGTGGACCCACAGACTGCCCAAGCCATAGACCTGTCTGTCACCCACATTCAGAGGGCCTATTTTGGTCCTATGCAGATTCCCCAGCTATCAGTCCAGAGTCAGTGAGCTCCCTCAAGCTCAGATCAACTGTTTCTGTGGGTTTTCTCATCATGGTCTTGACCCCTTTGCTCACATAATCCTGTACTAGGGGACTATTTATTCATTTCCTGGCTGCCCAGACCCAAATAATTATACAGAATCTATATTAATTACAACACTCTTTGGCCAATGACTCTAGCGTATTCCTAGCTAGCTCTTCCATCTTAAATTAACCAATTTCTATCAATCTGTGTATTGCCATGAGGCTATGGCCTACTGGTAAGGTTCCTATGGTTCCAGTGTGTCCTTCTCCTTCAGCAGCTACTGGTGTCTCCCTGATTCTGCCCACTCTCTCTTTTTATCTTTGTTCAGATTTTCTGCCTGGCTTCACTCTAAGTCATTGGCCAAAATAGATTTATTTATCAACCAATAAAGCAACACATATACAGAAGGATATCACACATCACCTACCCTTTCTTGTCTAATTAAAAAGAAAGACTTTAACGTTAACATAGTAAAATTGCATATATAAAACAGTTATCAAGAAATAATTATAGTTGCAGTATTTCTTTGTGAGTCTAAAGTTTTATAATTTAATTTATCTTTTATTATAACTAATGAAAACTATAAATATAACCATTTGTCTTCATTTTCATCAAAGACCCCATAAGGATATAATATTATCTATGTAATCACAAAGTGCATTGTAAGCGACTTCCAAAGCTCTAAATTTGAGAGAGACATATCGGTGCCTGGAGAGTCACCCAAAGTTCTTCTGTAATATTGGGACATCCATCGTTAGCCTACAGGCCCATAGTATCTGGCAAACTTTTTCATGAAGCAGAAAATCTGAAAGGCTGTCTTGCCTATCTTGGCAGTTTGTCAGTCGTTTTCTTCTGTATCCTGCAGAAAGTCTGGCAGTTTCTTCTGTGAAGCTGGGACTCTGAAGGACTGTTCCATCTTTAGGAATGTTTAGCAGTCACTTTTTGTGGTTGCTTCAAGTCGAGTTCATACAGCATATCATCAAGCAGTCCAGGCAAGGGCAGTTTCTTGCCCAAATGGCTACCCTTGGCACATTGAAGGCAAATTCCATAATGAGTTTCTTCAATTCCCAACAACCTCTCTGAAGTAAGTGGTGCTACCAGAAGCAGATATGTCTCACTGTTGAGAAAACTCTAAGTTCCTAAAACAGTTTAAATGCCATATTCTGTAGGTATTTGAAAGGGTTGAAGAATACCTATTGTTTGAAATGTATCTCTGTACATTTAGAAAATCTAACTAACATGACTACAAGTCTGAATATTATAAATGACTATATATTAATCTGTAATTTTAATTGTACATTACATTTTTAAATGAGCTGCAAAAACATAATACCTTAAACAGGAGGAGAAATACATATACAGAGTGTTACAAATTGACCTTAAATTTGTATCAATAGACCAAAGTCCATACCAGTGTATTCATTTCTATATCATATCCCTCTTTAAACAAAAACAAACATTCATAAACAAGCATTTTAGAAATTTGAGCATAGTTTTCTCCAAACTTCTTCCTGCTGTTTGTTGGGTGAAGTATTTTTATGGTTCACAGAGACCTTTCAAGGGGTCTTGTTCCATCAAACCACATTAGCCTGGAGGGAATCCACAGGTTCCCAACCTCTGTGGAACCAAAAACAGAACATCTTTTCCAAAGTATCATATGCTTACACTCAAATTTTGAAGTCAAGACACTTTTAAAATATATATGTTGGTTTAACTTAGCAACCCCCAGAAGAAAATGTCTCTCTGTAGTCAAAACATTCAAAGAAAACAATAATATCCCTAATAGACTCTCTGTGTATTTTCCATCTTTGCATGACTTTTTAAAATTACTTTTACTCCTTTAATCTATGTCTGCCTGTACTCCTTTATATTTCTTTTACTGTCCCTTTAAAGACTTTGTTTTATTTTTTTAAACTGTTTGCTTCTTTTTATAACTTTCTATACTGTTTTTCCTCTCTCTCCCAAGCCTATGCATTTTTAAAACACACTGTGACCCATTCAGAAGTTTTTATGTCTGAATCTGTCTTTACTGCATATCTGTAATCATTTTCTGACCAAAAGCACCTTTCTTTTTATATGATAGTAAGCATGGCTAGGACCAATTCTGTGACCCTGTCTGTTGGCTCTGCCCTGTCCAACATGGTAGAGGTATGTTCACCACCTCTGTGAGTCATGCTCACCATCTCAGCTCCAAGGATGCAGTGGGTCTATGTCACCAGTAAGCAACTAGTAGCACTGCTCACAGACCCCATTTAATTGCAGGACCTCCCAAAGGAGCCAGAACAGTTCTTGATGCCAGCACAAACCAGGAAGCCAGATCTTAAAGAAACCATGCAAAGTTTGCTGCTAACACTGAATCAGAAAGACTTCTCTTAAAGAGCTGTGCCTCTGCTTGCTACCATCAAACAGAGTCTATTTGAAAAATAAATGTGGCTACCAAGAAGCTGTGCTTAACTCTGTTCTTTTGTGTCTAGAATTTCTTCCCAAGCTTCCTCAGTTTTTATGTGGATGTAGTTGCCCCACATTAGAGCGCCATTTTTTATTAGGAGAGTGCTTGTTCATTTCCTGGCTGCCCAGACCAAAACCATAAAAAAGAAACTATATTAATTACAGCACTGTTTGGTCAACAGCCCAGGAATATTTCTTGCTAGCTCTTACATCTTAAATTAACCCATTTCTTTCAATCTGTGTATCACCACAAGGGTATGGCCTACTGGTAAAGTTCCTAATGTTCCAGCATGTCCTTCTCCTTTGGCAGTTACATGGTGTCTCCCTGACTCTGCCCACTCTCTATCTCTGTTTGGATTTACCATCTTGCTTCACTCTGCTAAGTCACTGGCCAAAACAGCTTTATACAACAATCAAGAAAGCAACACATATACAGAAGGACATCCCACATCATGATCCCTCCTCCCTCTCTTCAACTGGACTCAAGGAGCTTGGCCCAATGCTTAGCTGTGGATCTCTACATTTGCTTCCATCAATTGCTGGATGAAGGTTCTATGATGACAGTTAGGGTAGTCACCAATCTGATTATAGGGCAAGACCAGTTCAAGTACCCTCTTCACTATTGCTAGGAGTCTTTAGTTTTCTTCTTTTTTATTGATTTTTATTGAGTTCTACATTCTTCTCTGCTCACCTCCCTGCCTCTTCCCTCCCCTTCAACCCTCTTCCAATGCTCCCATGCTCCCAATTTACTCAGGAGATCTTGTCTTTTTCTAATTCTCATGTAGATTAGATCTATGCATGTCTCTCAGGGTCCTCATTGTTGTCTAGGTTCTCTGGAATTGTGATTTGTGGGCTGGTTTTCTTTGTTTCATGTTTAAAAACCACTCATGAGTGAGTACATGTGATAATTGTCTTTGTGTATCTAGGTTTTCTCACTCAAAGTGAGGTTTTCTAGCTCCATCCATTTGTCTGCAAAATTCAAGATGTCGTTATTTTTTCTGCTGTGTAGTACTCCAGGGCATTTAGGTTGTTTCCAGGTTCTGGGTATGACAAACAATGCTGCTATGAAC
>LOJH01048354.1:0-13045 GCA_001685095.1 Ellobius talpinus
TGCTGATGCCTGCTTTATCTAGATTTATGGTTTTTCAGGGAACTTAGAAATAGGAACGAACCAGGAACCAATAGAAATGCTGTTACTATGCTTGCTTGTTTTTGAAACCCTTACACCTTATAAAAGTTGTTTGAAAAGCTTGCTTGGGGTGCCCAGTCTGCTTGGATGGATACCCACAAGGGCTTGTGTGATCTATATCAATAAAGACTCTTGCTGATTGCATCCATGGGCCTGGTTATTGAGCTTGGTGGGGGGGACTCTCACTCTCCTGAAGATCCTGACCTGAGGGTCTTTCAACAGAAGGCAATAGAAGGAAAATTTGAACTCAAGGAAGTTAGCTGTACCCATGAAAACACAAGCAATAGATAATCCCACAAAAGCAAATCCTAAAGTAGGGAAACACACATACTACCAACAAGAAAAAATAAGAATTAACGATCACTGGTCATTAATATCCCTTAGTATTAATGGACTCAACTCACCTATACAAAGACAAAGACTAACAGAATGGATTCAAATATAGGACCCATCCTTCTACTGCATACAAGAAACATCTCATCTTCATAAACAGGCATTTCCTCAGAGTGTAGTGTTTAGAAAGACTTTTGAGTCAAATGGACCTAAGAAGCAAGCTGGTGTAGCTATCCTAATATCTAACAAAATACACTTCAAACTTAAGATAATCAAAAGAGATGAAGAAGGACATTTTATATTCATCACAGGAAAAATCCATCAAGATGAAGTCTCATAAATTTGTAAAATAAACAGTACTAAAATTTAAATCACACGTCAACCTCACAAATTAATAGTGGGATATTTCAACACCCCACTCTCACCAGTGGACAGGTCTGCTAGACAGAAAATTTACTGAGAAACAAAGAAACTATGTGATGTTATGACTCATATGGGCTTCTATAGTATATTCCAACCAAACACAAAAGAATATTCTTTCTTTTCAGCACCTCCTGGAACCTTCTCTAAAACTGACCATAAACTTGGTTGAAAAACAAATCTCAACAGATACAAAAAAATGGAATAACTCCCCATATCTTATCAGATCAGCATGGCTTGCAGTTAGAATTTGACAACAATGCAAATTCCAGAGGTTTACAAACTCATTGCAAATGACCCACCCCTGAGTCAAGGAAGAAATAAAGAAAGAAATTAATGGATTCCTAGATTTCAATGAAAATGAAGGTATAGCATACCCAAACCTATGGGACACTATGAAAACAGTGCTAAGAGGAAAGTTCATAGCACTAAATGTCTATAAAAGAAGCTGGAAAAATCCCACACTAGCAATTTAACAGAACCCCAGAATGCTCTAGAACACTAAGAAACAAATTCACCCAGTGGGAGTAGGAGCCAGGAAATAATCAGATTGAGGGATGAAATAAATAAAATAGAAACAAAGAGAGCAATACAAAAAAATCAATGAAAGAAAGAGTTGGTTCTTCAAGAAAATTAGCAAGATAGACCAACCCTTATCTAAACTAATCAAAAGGCAGAGGGAGAATATCCAAAAGAAGAAAATCAGAAATGAAAAGGGGGCATAACAACAGACTCTGAGGAAATCTAGAGAATCATTAGATAATACTTCAAAAACCTGTACTCCACAAAATAGGAAAATTTAAAAAAAATGGGCAACTTTCTTGATAAGTTCCATATACCAAAATTGGATCAAGACCAGATAAACAATTTACATAGATGTATAACCACTAAGTAAATTGAAGCAGTCATTATTGGTCTCCAAAACAAAGTTCAGAACCAGATGACTTCAGAGCAGAATTCTACCAGAGTTTCAAAGAAGAGTTAATTCTAGTATTCCTCAAATTATTCCATACAATAGAACAAGAAGAAACACTGCCAAACCCCTTTTCCAAGGCTACTGTTACCCTGACACCCAAACCAAACAAACATGCAACAAAGAAAGTATTACAGACCAATTTCCCTTATGAACATTGATGCAAAAATACTCAATAAAATACTGGCAAACTGCAACTAAGAACACATCAAAAAAATCATCCACTATGACCAAGTAGCCTTCATCCCAGAGATGCAGGGTTGTTTCAACATAAGAAAATCTGTCAATGTAATCTGCCATATAAACAAACTAAGGGGAAAAAACATGATCATCTCATTAGATACAGAAAAAGCCTTCAACAATATCCAACACCCCTTCATGATAAAGATCTTGGAGAGATAAAGGATGCAAGGAACATATCTAAGCATAATAAAAGCAATTCATAGCAAGCTGACAGCCAACATCAAATTAAATGGGGAGAAACTCAAATCATTTCCACTAAAATCATGAATAAGACATGGATATCCACTCTTTCCATATCTATTCAATATATACTTGAAATTCTAACTAGAGGAATAAGACAACAAAAGATCAAAGGGATACACATTGGAAAGGAAGAAGTGAGACTATTGTTATTTGCAGATGACTTGATAATATACATAAGTGACCCCAAAAATTCTATTTGGCTCCTCCTAATCTGATAAATACCTTCAGTAATGTGGCAGGATATGAGTTTAACTAAAAAAATCAGTAACCTTCCTATATACAAATGATAAACAGGCTGAAAAAGAAATCAGAAAAACCCCACCCCATACAATAGCCACAAATATAAAATATCCTTGGGTAACTCTAACCAAACAAGTAAAAGACATGTATGACAAGAACTTGAAGATAATAAGGAATGGAAAGATCTCCTATGCTACTGTGTAGGGATGAACAACATAATAAAACTGTCAATCTTACCAAAAGTAATCTACAGATTCAGTGCAATCCCCATCAAAATTCCAACAATATTCTTCACAGATCGTGAAAAAACAATACTCAACTTCATATGGAAAAATGAAGAAACCAGAAGAGCTAAAAACAATCTTGTATAATAAAGGAACTTCGGAGGCATCACCACCCCTGACTTCAAACTCTATTATAGAGCTATAGTAATAAAAAACAGCTTGGTATTGGCATAAAGATAAACACATGGACCAATGAAACCTAACTGAAGACCCTGATATTAATTCAAACACCTATGAACACCTGGTTTTTGACAAAGAAGCCAAAATGGCACAATGGAAAAAGAAAAGCATCTTTAACAAATGGTGCTGGCGTAACTGAATGTCATTATGTAGAAGATTGAAGAGATCCATATCTATCAATATGCCCAAAACTAAAATCCAAATGGAACAAGGACCTTAATATAAATTCAGTTGCATTGCACCTGATAGAAGATAAAGTGGGAAGTAGCCTTGAATGCATGGCTACAAGAGACCACTTCCTAAATATAATACCAGTAGCACTGACACTGAGAGTAACAATCAATAAATGGGACCTCCTGAAACCAAAAAGCTTCTGTAAGACAAAGGACACAGTAAATAAGACAAAATGATAGCCTACAAAATGGGAAAAGATCTTCACCAACCCCACATTGGACAGAGGGCTGATCTCCAAAATATATAAAGCACTCAAGAAACTACACATCAAAACACAAAATAATCCAATTAAAAAACCAATTTAAAAATGGTGTACAGAGCTTAACAGAAAATTCTCTGAAGAATCTCAAATAACCAAAAGACATTTAAGGAAATGCTCAACATCCTTAGTCATCAAGGAAATGCAAGTCAAAGCAACTCTGAGATAGCATCTTGCACCTGTCAGAATGGCTAGGATTAAAAATATTGAGGACAGCCTATGTTGAAGAGGAGTGGAGGAAGGAAATCACTCCTCCACTTCTGGTGGAAAAGCAAACTTGCACAGTTACTATGCAAACATAGTACTATAAACATAAAATACTATAGGAAAACAGTATGTCAGTTTGTTGCTTTTATTGGTTAATAAAGAAACTGCTTTCATCAATGGCTTAACAGAATATAGCAAGGCTGGAAAAGATATATACAGAGAGAAGGAGGAGTCAGAAGAAGCCATGTAGCCACTGCCAGAGACAGACGTGACTGAACCTTGTGGGTAAGCCACAGCTACGTGTCAATATGCAGATTAATGGAGGTGGGTTAGTTTAGAATGCGAAAGCTAGCTGATAAGAAGCTAGAGCTAATAAGTCAAGCAGTGATTTAATTAATACAGTTTCTGAGTGGTTATTTTGTGGTCTGTGCAGCTGGGAACAAACAAGCAGTATCTACCAACCTTGATAACAACCTATGTTGGAGAAAATGTAGAGTAAGTGGAACACTCCTCCACTTCTGGTGGGAGTGCAAACTTGCACAGTCACTTTGGAAATCAGTGTGGCAGTTTCTCAAAAAATTTGGAATCAGTCTACCTCAATACTGAGCAATATACCTGGGCATATACCCAAAGGATACTCAATCATACCACAAAGAAACTTGCTCAACAATGTTCATAGCAGCATTATTCATAATAGCCAGAACCTGGAAACAACCTATATGCTTCTCAACTGAAAAATGGATAAAGAAAATGTGTTACATTTACACAATGGAATACTACTCAGCAGAAACAAAAGAAAACAAAACAAAACATGACATCATGAAATTTGCAACAAATAGATGGAACTAGAAAAGGCCATCCTAAGTGAGGTAACCCAGACTCAGAAAGACAAATATGGTAGGTACTCACTCATAAGTGGATATTAGATGTAAAACAAAGATAACCAGAGTGCAATTCACAGCTCCACAGAAGCTAGGTAACAAGGAAAACCCTAAGAGGGACACATGAACCTCCCAGGGAAGGGGATTTGGATGAGATCTCCTGGGTAAACTGGGAACAAGGAGGGAACGCTAAAGGGGAGGGGATGGGAGATAAGAACATGAGGGAATGGATTGGTGAAGGGGGGAGAGGCACAGAGTGATCAAACAATGAAAGATCCTGATAGAGAGAGTCACTATGGGGTTAGAGAGAAACCTGGGTCTAGGGAAACTCCCAGGAATCCACAAGAATGACCCCAGCTAAGACTCCTAGCAAAAGTGGAGAGAGAGCTTGAAATAGCCTTCCCTTGTAATCATATTGGTGAATACTTTATCATCATAGAGCTTTAAACCAGCAATAGGTGGAACCAGATGCAGAAATCCACAACCAAGCACCAGACCGAGCTCTGGAAATCCAGTTGAAGAGAGGGAGGAGGGAATACATGAGCAAGGGAGGTCAAGATCATGATGGAGAAATCTACAGAGACAAGTGAGCCAAGCTCATGGAGACTCATGAACTCTAGACCATTAACTGTGAATCTTTCATGGAACAAACTAGGCCCTCCATATGTGGGAGATAATGGTAAAGCTTGGACCATCTGTGAGGCACCTGGCAGTGGGACTGGGACCTGTCCTTGGTACATGAGATGATTTATTGGAGCACATTCTCTATAGTGGGATGCCTTTTTCAGACTTGATGCAGGAGGGAAGGGCTTAGTACTGCCCCCACTTAGTGTGCTGGATTTTCTTGACTTCTTATGGGAGCACTTCCTAGTTGGGAGCAGTGGATCAGGAGTGGGTTAGGGGGAGGTGGGAGTGGAGGGAGGGATGGTGGGAGAGAACTGTGGATGGAATGTAAAATGAAATTTAAAAAGTAAATTTTAAAAAGACATATTGTAAGTATCTATAGATACATTCATAATAGTTATTTGAAATTTACAAAAATAAAAAGAAACATAAATTCTAAGTTAATGGACAAATAATGCTTATTTTTTAAAAAATTACAAATTGTTTTTAAGCACAGAATTGTGTAAAATAAACCTTTTTCCATACATTTCAATGTTTATTTCTCAAGAAAAAAAGTAACATTTTTTCAAGTTGGCTTACAATTTTACTACGCATGCATTCATGCCTAAACATTTCTGAATACACATATATCACGAACAGACATAAATACGTACATATTATATATACAGATGAGCATATGCATACATATGTATGTAATAGATATGCATAAACATAAAATAAATATATAGGCACAAATAGGTTATCTTATATATTTTAAATATTTTCAGAAATATATACATGCACTTACAAATACCTATAGTTATATCATGGATATCTATGTCAAATTTGCAGTTTAATTTATTCTTTCATACTTTTCTTAAAGATGTATTTATTTTTGTTATGTATATTGATGCTTTACCTGCATATATATTTTTGTGAGGGTGGCAGATCCTCTGGAACTAGTGTTACAGACATTTGTGAGCACTTGTGTGGGTTCTGGGAATTGAACCCAGGTGCTCTGGAAGAGAATCCAGTGACCATAACCACTAAGCCATCTCCCCAGCTCTTAGATTTCAGTTTTAACATATTTTTTATGATTCTTTGGAAATTTAACATCATGCATCCCAATATCACTCATTTCTCAGTCTCTCTGTATCTGTTTTTCCACTCTTGTAGCATTTCCTCTCCAAAGGAAATTTTTAAAAAATTATATAAAAATTAAAAATATTAAACAAATAAAAACCACCTTACTCCTGCCTCTTCCACACCTCTCCATCACCTCTTCATTCATATCAGTGGTTTTGGGAATTACAGAGTGTCATGCAGTTGATAGATCCTTTCTTCCAAACAGATTTACTTGAAAATATTCAAGTTCATGGTTTCTGGCTTCTGGTAAACTGTCAATACTGGATACTTACCAAAATTCCTGTATAACCTGATATTGCCCCAGTCATGGAGATTCCATAGCTATGATTCCTCAGGACCAGCCCCTTCATGCACTCAGGGAGTTCATGGATGGGGTAGATTTTGGGGTTTGCTAATCCTGCATATGGGATGGTGAGGTAGCTGAATTGCTGCTGGGACTACATCCCTCAGGCAAGGGACAAAGCCAGCTCTCCTGTGCCTGGGTCATTCTGCCAGCTCTCCCAGAGCCAGTGAGGGTTGGTGCCAGCTCAGCACTGCCTTCTGACTTCAACGTGCTTGGTTCAAATGGGTTTTTTGTGTTAACATGGGCAGTGGACATCAACACAGGCCTCAGTTGCAGCAGGACCAAGGACCCAGGTGTGGCCCTCAGCAGTAGTGTGGGTCCCTGATGTCACCATGATCCCAGGTAGCTGAACAGGTTACTCAGATTGTTTTGGGCCCAGTAGCCAGATGTTCTCCAGCATCACAGACCCTGAATGCAGCATGGCCAATCCTCAGACACCAGCATGGTCACAGGTGCTGTTTATCATCATTTTTAATAACTATATAATTCTCTTCCATAAATGAATTTTACAGTTTCCAAATTGAAAGTCTTGATTGTCAACTGGTAGAAGCAAGTATACTTTATGTTACTGGAAAAGAGCCTTGAACATCTCTACCTCAGAGATCTGTCAGGGAAGCTGGTCACCAGCTCTTCATTCTTGTGGCCAACATAGATATGTACCCTAATGTAGGTTTTAATGCACAGTAAAGGATGAAAACCATAAAGTTGAGGGTTGTTTTATTAATTAAATGGTTTACAAACATACAAACAATGAAATAGACAAGAATTTCTTTATAATTTCTATTTTATTTGTAGCTCGATTTTAGGATCCTACACAATAGGGACCTCAAGTTCCAATGTCAAGTGAGCTTTGGAAAAACTCAATTCTCTTTATCCCCTTCAAGTTTTCCTCTGCAAAATTTTAGGCTACAATAGACAGTTAGGTAGCAAAGAACACTATTTAAGTACTTTATTTCAGGGATTATGACAGTTTCATAAATAAACCGTCCTTTTGTTTTTGTATGTTTAATTAAATTAGATCAGTGCAACCTGCCAACCCATTTAACATTTGAATTTTAAGATAAAGAAGCAGTTTGAAGTCTTCACAAGCAGCTGTACAAAATGGAAGTGGGTTGGGATTGACTGAAAGAAGACAGATTTACTGACAGGTCTATGAGAGTCTGGATCACTTGGAAGAGGACTTTTACATTTTGATCATAGAAGAAGCAGTCCAATTAGCAACATGCTGAATTCTTTCCAGTGGGTTGCTGTACTGAATTATCAATGACTTTAATGTGTATGCATGCATGCATTCTTAATTGTACTTGACTGTGGGATGCATTCCTTTACATGTTGTCCTTGGAAATACTTTGACCTTGTAGCATTTCCCTTTCATGTACTATACTGTAGAAAAGAACAACACATCAGTATATGACCTTTCTTGCCCTTTGGAGCTGTCTTATATTGTAGTAGGTACTAGGCTTGCTTTCAACTTGGCCTCTGAGGCACATTTGAAGTTGGATGTGAAGGACGTATGAATGAGAGGTCGAGTAGAGGATCTATATTATGAGTGGGGTAGGGTTGGGTTCACCATCAGATGAAATAAATAAAGGAATAAATAATAAAGGAAGAGGAAACTTAAGTGTGTGATTGGGTGATGTTTGATGTTTTGTGGAACAAAGGAAGACTGAGAAAAAGTGTGCTTCACAGCAGGTGTGTGTGGCTTAAGCTTTGTGTAAGCTTGTGCACTTGTGTTTGTGCGTCATCGTGCAAAGACTGAATGACTTGATCCAGTTTAGTTCTGAGGTCTCTTCTGGGCCTCTGGTGGTATACGAGCCACTATTTTTAATCAGAATTTGTGGAAATCCCCTTGCATATGTTGGAATTAATGCATTCTGGGCATTTAAGTATTCAGGTTATATTTGTAGTGAGAGGAAGGCTCTTGCTTAACCTTATGATTCACTTAGAGTTAGACTAATGAAAGAAAACTCTCTCGGTTTGTGACCAGTGTTGGAACTGTCAAAGCTGGGCAGTTGTCACAATGAATCAAATCTGATGATACCTAAGACGGTTGACTTATGGATCAATCTGACCCAGCTATGAGGTTCTATGACTTTTTCATGAGCATTATTCTGCATGTGTCTGTGACAGCATTTTTGATGACAAACTTCTGAGCCAGCAAACCTGGTAAAGCAGACAACCTCCCTAATATGGGTGGTCCTCATCCAATAAGTTGATGGACCAGAGAAGTCTTTGGCCTGATAGCCTTGATTTGGAACATCAGATTCCTCTTGTCTTTAGACGCAAATTGAAAGTTAGTTGGCTCTTCTTAGGTCTTGAGTCTGCTAGTTTTCAGACTGAAAATTTACTACCAGCATCCCTGATTATCCAAGCCAATGCTTATAGGTCCTAGAATTTCTCAGTCTTTATAATTAAATTAGCTGATTACTATAATTAGTCTATAATTTACTAATATATAATTTATAATTAACTATAATAACTCTGCATATATAAAACATTTCTGACCGTGGAATGCCCTATTAGAATAGCATGGGTTTCTCAATAGTTGGTAAGAAATGGGCCTTTTGAGGTAATGTAGGAAAAGGCTGGAGAGGAGAGAGAGCCACAAATGGTTCACAATCGCTTCCCATCTGGTACTGCTGCCAATAGGAAATACACTTAAGTCAGGACTGTCTATACTGTATTCATAGAATCTTTCACAATCTGTGTGAGGTCGTGTCTTCAGAGCTTCTTACACTTGAAATAGTACATTTGAATATTCAACCTTTAACTTCAGATTCACTTCTTTTATATTTTTTTTCACAAGAGTGAAATTAGTATACTGGAGAAAACTTAAGCAAACTAAGGACTCGGGGCTGCTTTTTAAATGGGTAGTGGAAAACATTCATACCCTGGGATCCCTGAGAATTTGTAACAAGAGATGTGGCATTGAAGATGTCCTGGCAAATAGCAAATGTAAGTGCTGGCACATCTCACAATGATTCAAAACCCACTAGAACACAGCACTTCAGGTCTGTGCAGACAGAGGCAGTGTCAATGATCACTTCCCTATTTACCTTTTCAGACCTCTGTGACTTCTGTATGATAGCCACCTCTCCCATCATTGTATCCGAATCTCTTAGATACTAAGAGGATGAACAGAAATATGGTCAATCAGATGATGAGAATAAAACCTAGAGTATGAATGTGAGTATGGTAGATAATGTACGTAGGCTTGGTTCCCCAAATTCCCTAATGATCTAGCATTTGAAAATTCTTGACTTCTATGCACACATGTATACATACACTTTTGGAACATTACCCATTAGAAGATATTAACACACTAATTGTGCATAAATAGTAATTGTTGGAATAATTTAGGGTGTGTCTACTGGTAGTAACAAATGCAATGTGGCTTTTCAAGCAACCAGATATAACTGTGTCTTGACATTAAAAAATCAGATATGACATATGTAAAGAGTCAAAAGATAGTCATAAATCTCTGTCTGTAGGATAATCTGTTTTGTTAATTTCAAAATTTCTGTTTAAGTCAATGCACACATAAATAATTACATAGAATTTCTAGAAACATATATTGAGCCCAGAATAGTCATTATTTTGGATGATAAAGAGGTGGTGCCTGTTTGAAGAGGTAAAGTGGTCATTTAAGTTTGACTCTTTTATTCATGATGATTTTATGGTATAATATATACATATACATGTCTGCTATTGATTCGTCAAATAGCACAACACAAGTCACAAATGCAAAATTTTAATGGTACCTATAGAAACCATAAGGAATAAAAAATTGTATACTATTTTCTTCCTGTGCCAGAAGATTCCAATCCCCTTATATCTTAAATATTAGTCTCTTACTTTGTAAGATAATATGTGGAGTAACAGGTTCCATTGTGGCATTTTGTACATATATGCCATCTTACTCTTATCTTATTGAACCATGTCTCTTGTTACCCTTCCCCATACTCTCCATACTCTCCACCTCTTCATGGCCCACTACCTCCCATCAAGTACTCTTTACTGCACTTACCTCTTTATTTCTTCCTCCTTCCTGTGCTGATAGTCCTTCCTTCCTTCTCATGGTCTGCTTTCTATGTTCTACTTACACTCACACATTTAAATCTAAGAATGTCCACATATATGAGAAAATCTGCAGTATTTTTTGTCTGCTTTATTCTATAAAATACAATGAATTGCATCTATTTTCCTTCTAATGCTATGATTTCACTTCTTATGACTAAATAAAGTTTCGTTGTGTACCATATATAATTTAAGTGTTCATCTCATAATGAAGTTATAGGATAGTTCTGTTTCTTAGCTAATATGACTAAGGCAGCACTTAGCATGAATATCCAATAATCTCTGTGCTGATGACCTAGAAACCTTCAAGATTTTACACAGGAGTAGTTCAATTGGGGCATATGGTAGATCTATTTTTAATTTTCTGTAGAACCTTCACACTGAATTTTACTGTGCCTATACCTATGCCCCTTTCCACCAGCAGTGTGTAAGAGCTACTTTTCCTCCTACATTTATTTCCATTAGCATTTGGTGCCATGTGCTTTCTTTATCATATCCATTCTAATTGGGGTATGATAGAAACTTAAAGCAGTTTTCACATTTTCCTGATAGTTCAGGTTTCATACATCTTCAAATATTCATTGCCCATTTGTGTATTAGCTTTCCTATTTTTTGAAAACTGTTTATTCAGTTCATTAGCTCTTTTATTGAAATTTTTATTTATCCTTAATTTACAGATGTTTTATATATGTTGTATATCATATACATATATATGTCTGATCTATAGTTGGCAAAGATGTTTCTCTGTTACTATGATCCATGATTTATCCTACTTACTGATTCCTTAGCTGTACAGACAATTTTTAATTTCATGTGATCACAGTTTTCAATTCTTGGAACTATGTTTTCATCTATGGACTCTTTTTCAAAAACTTTTGCCTATGCCTGGTGATGCTGTTTGTTTTCTCTAGAAATTTCAAAACTTACTTTGTGTTCTATTTTAAAATAATTCTTTTATAAGTGAGAGAGATGGACTTACTTACATTCATCTGTATGCTGCTTTCAAGTTTTTCTAACACAGTTCATTGAAAAGACTGTCTCGTTTCTAT
The DNA here is from genome assembly GCA_001685095.1 of Ellobius talpinus. Taxonomy (NCBI): domain Eukaryota; kingdom Metazoa; phylum Chordata; class Mammalia; order Rodentia; family Cricetidae; genus Ellobius; species Ellobius talpinus. Next base: position 11,794 of record LOJH01048354.1, read on the forward strand.
TGCTTTTTGACACCTTTGTTAAAAATCCAGTGGCTGAAGCAGTGTAAGTTTATTTCTGGATCCTTTCTCTTTTTTTCTTCTCTTTTCTCTATTCTATTTAATTATATTTTATTTTATACTATAATCCAAATACCTGTTTTTGTTACTATGGCTCTGTGGTATATTTTGAGACCAGGTATTTTGATGTTCCCAGATTTGCTTTCTTCTTAGGATCATTTAAAAATCAAACATAATATTTCCTTAAAATTTCATTTGTTATTGATATGTAGAAAAGCTATCACTTCTACATGTTGATTTTGTTTTATGTTACAGTCTAAATATATTTATCAGGTATAAGAGTATTCTGGTCATATCATTATAGTTATTGAAGTATGGAATCATGTCTTTAACAAATAGTTTATTAAACATTTTTTCCAATTTGTATCGCATTCATTTCTTTCTTTTGTTTTACTGTTCTAATATTTTAACACTATATTGAAAAAGAAAAGTACATGCTTACCCTGACCTCATTCCTCACTTTAGAGACAATGTTCGTAATTTCTCCTTTGTTAGTGTAATATTAGGTACAGGCTTGTTATTTTTTAGCTTTATTACATTGAAATGTATTTCTTCTCTATCTGGATTACTCGGGGATTTTTATCAGAGAGGCTATTGAACTTTATCAAAGACCCTTTCTGTCTCTGTTGACACAATCATGTAGTTTTGTCCTTACATGTATTTATGAACTGCAATATACTTATTGATTGTGGATATTGGACCAATCTTGCATTTTCCGTATGAAACCAAGTTGATTATGACATATCATCTTCTTAAAGTGTTCTTGAATATAATTTACACAAATTTCTTTGAGAATTTTTATATCTATGTTCATCATGGAATTGGTCTTTAGTTTTTGGTTATAGATGTTGTATTCCTTTTTATTATTATTATTATTATTTTTATTGATGTTATTGAGCTATACATTTTTCTTTGCTCCTTGCCCTTCCTCTCCCTTTCCCTTCAGCACCCTCCCATGGTCCCCAAACTCCCAATTTACTTAGGAGATCATGTCTTTTTCTACTTCCCATGTAGATTAGATCCACATATGTCTGTGTTAGGGTCCTCCTTATTGTCTATGTTCTCTGGGATTGTGATTTGTAGGCTGGTTTTCTTTGCTTCATATCTATAAACCACTTATGAGTGAATATATATGGGTCTAGGTTACCTCACTCAACATGATGTTTTCTAGATCCATCCATTTGCCTGCAAATTT
>LOJH01048356.1:0-13044 GCA_001685095.1 Ellobius talpinus
TCTCCTGAGTAAATTGGGAGCGTGGGGATCATGGGAGAGGGTAGAAGGGGAGGGGAGAGGAAGGGAGAGGAGCAGAGAAAAATGTAGAGCCCAATAAAAACAATTTTAAAAAATGGCCATGAAAAACTCAGTCTTAGATATCAGCATCACAGATGTCATCTGAAGAATCTGAACTGGGAACAGGATGTACATGCACATGCACAAACACACACACACAAACACACACACACACACACACACACACACGTAAGTCTACACAGGACCAACCGCTGTGATATCGAGCTGTGCTCATCTGGACCCTGCATCCCCTGCCTTTCTTTCCCCACTGCATCCTCACATCCTCAGCTCCCAGTCTGATGCCCGGCACTGCGAGGTGGTGAATGAGCACCAGCTCTCAGAAGGCACGCAGCCAGGGTGGGTCTTCAGGGACTCACACTAATGAATAGAATAATGGAGACTGATACAATAAGTGAAAAAATAAATATTGTCTGTAGATAAATGAGTGCTTCTGAAATGCTAGATAAATATCTTCCCTAAAGAGTTACATAATGTCTTTATAGAGGACTTTATCTTAAGAGTTTATTAAAATTTCTCTCTCTCTCTCTCTGCATTAGAAGGGGCTCAGCATTTCTTGATCTATTCCTGAGGGCCCCCCATCCTCACTCACCAGTGGAGCTGCACTGGAGTTGATGGTCAAGGATCTGTGGGCCCACTTTTGCATGGTCTGTGCCTTGCCCTAAGCGAGTGACTTTGTGAGAACTACCTCTGAGAACAGCAGGAGCCTTGGTGATGTCACAGTGCCCACTCACAGGGCAGTGGGGACAACACAAAGATAGGTCTCTCTGAAGAATCTCTAACATTCAGTAAGCACAGGAGCTATTCGTCATTGCTATTAGCACCAGTATTTAAATGATCATTTCCTCTGCTTAGAATCTGGTGGCTGGCCAGTTAATTGAGAGGAAATATTAAGAAAGATATTATTGATGACTTCATTTATTTTCACTTTTAATAAGAAATTGTAAAGTCAAGACACACAATACTTTATACATACCTCAAACCTAAAAAGTTTATGCACTGATGATTTCTGTATATTTTTAAAGCTATGGAATGGAAGATTAAAATATAAACTAGATATAAATGTGACATCTAGGCCACAGGGAAGTGGAACTCAATGCTCCCCTTACCCCCCTCCCCTGCCATGCTGCCCTTCCAGGAACTCCATGAAGGTTATATCCTCAATTCGTCTTCACACGGGATCAGGTGACACATGCCGTTTCGCTCATTCTTTAGTTACTGAAGATGTGCTGAGCACACTGGCAAACCAAATTTGATACACTTTCTCCTCCCCGGTCTGGAGTCCTCCTTCATTGTCTCAACTTCTGCCTTGGAGTTGAGGGACTGTCCCTTGAGAAGTTTCTTAAACGTATCACACGAGACCCATTTGTCTCCCACTCCCTCTCCCAAAGTGTTTGGACACCAAGCACACGGCTAGGTGCTTTCCGACAGTTGGCCAGAAGTCCAGGCATGTAGCAGACACTCAATAAATACTCGCAGGAGTGATTTTCCCAGCTAAGAGGACAGAAGAGATGTGGAATCAGGAGGTGTGGCCAAAGTCTTGATTCAGCGCGGACTCTGGGCAGCTTTACTGAACCGCTCGGAGCCTCAGTTTCCTCATCCATAAAGTGGGAATTCATGTTTTACAACACAGGGGATGCCTGAGTGAAGCAAGATTAATTACAGAGTTCTTGATAGAGCTTGAAGGATGCGTGAGAGCGCTGTTGTCACGCAGATGCGGGCGCGTGGCCCAGCGAGCCTCTGGGCTCCCTTCTGGGGCCGAGCAATGGGAATGGATCCGTGTGTAGAAAATATTTGCTAATTATTGTCTGCTTTGAATAATTATCTGGAGATCCTGGAATCAGCCCTTCCCACAGATCAAGCTGGCACGTCTGCTGCCGACCTTTAAGCAATCGGAGTGGGGGTAATTACAAAGCCCTGGTTTCTCTCTAAATATAGCCGATCCCCCGCTAAAGGTCAGCTCAAGGGAGCATGGTTTGATAATTGCAAGCAATTTGATAATGAATTGGGGCAAACATTCCCAGGGGTGCAGTCAGAGGTTTCCTGTTAAAAAGACCAGGATGGGGGCACCTGATGGGGAGGTCTTGGATTTCTGACTCCTACTGGAGAATATCAAAGTTCTAAGAGTAAAGTGGTAACCACCTTGGAAGATGGTAGACTTTGTGGATAGTTTGTGGAATTATGTCCCTCACCCCAGGATCATGGGCTGGACCCCTTGTCTTCAGAGTGCCGTATGGAGGGGAGGTGAGACCTGTTAGAGATGAGGCCCAGAGGTATTTAAGCCGTTGGGCACATTGCCCTTTGAAGGGATTAATGCTGGTCCCATGGAGTTAGTTCCCGTGAAAATGGGGTTTATAAGAAGAGCAAAGACATCCCGTGTGTGGCCTCTTCTGCGTGCGGCTATTTCTCTTCTTACTTCCTCACCATGTTGTGACACCACCAAGGGGGCCCTTAGAGGTCAACCAGACGAAGCTGTCCAACTTGGATATGCAGTGTCTAAACTATTAGTTAAATAAACCCGGCAGCAGAAAATGGATTAATACTAGCAGTAACTATGGTGATGTGTGTGTGTGTGTGTGTGTGTGTGTGTGTCCATCCGGGGGTGGGGTATAGTCTCCACACTAGGGTTCTCAGAATCTCTGATCTACGGTTTGTTTTCAAGCTGTGTACCTCATGTGCACAGGGGAAATTGCGATCCTCTGTGGCTAGGACCCCTACCAGTGGATGAAGGTCAGGGACGACTTGGCTGTGAATCTTGGTCTTGTTGTGGGAGTCTGGACAATTCCTTCACCGGACTCGGTTTCCTTATCTTACCGGTTTCCACGTGGATACTGTGGGGCTAATGAATTACCGCTCATAAGGTCATAGGTAGACGCAGTGAGGAAATAAATAAGAAACACTAGGCCAACCTTGACGTTCCTGGAAACGATGGAGAAAGTTGGGGTAAGCCACCCTCTTCCTGGCCCCTTGGCTTCATCCTGAGTGCACTGACTTTCCTTGCAGCCCCTTCTCTCTTCAATCTGTCTGTCCCCAACCAGTATTTACATTGGGAACTTTTTTTTTGAGAGAAATGGCCTGAAATAAAAAAAGAGAGAGAATAGGAAAATTAAATTTAAGAAGAGTTAGTGGGGATGCTGAGAGATGGCTCAGTGGGTAAGAGTGTTCTTGCAGAGGACCCGAGTTCCGTTCCCAGCACCCACACTGGGAGACTCATAACCTCCTGTAACTTCAGCTCCAGGGGATCTGACAGCTCCGGCTTCTGAGGGCACCTGCAGTCGTGTACATAACCCCTCACAGACACACATGCGTACACATGGTCTAAAACAAAATTTAAAAAGCAAAGTATGAGACTTGGCGGCTGCGGTGGGAGTCAAGGCCTGGCTGTGTCCCCCTTTCTTTTACTGGACTTATCGTTCCACTTTCTCTGCTGGTCCCCCTCATCTCTAAGCTCTCTCTTCACTCCGTATTTTCTGTTAAAAACTCCCCCCCCAATTATTGCCTGACGCTTCCAAACCCTATCACCTACTAGAAATGTCCTTCCCTTTCCTTTTGTCTTAGCTGGAGGACAATGTTTAATAGAGCTGAATGGCAATATTCCATTTGCCAGCAGGTGTCGCCATTGAGCACTCAATGTGCTCAAGCAGTCAGCGGCTCTCAATTAGGCACAGGTCCAGCAGGGGACAAAGCAGCCTCCTCAGGACAAAGGCTAAACACTGACTATACGGGGCATGCTGTCAGCCAGTGATGGACACTGCAAGGAACACATGGGAGCTGAGTGGAGGGCCAGGGTTCTTTTAGACAGGATGGGTAAGCGAGGCCTGGGCGTGGCGTGTGGAAATGCCTTAAGGTCATACACAGGTGACAATGTGTAAGGTATGTTACCTGAAGTCACAGGTTTTCTTGTTTATTACAAACTTGAGGATTTTGCTTCTGAACCCTTGTCTCTTAGAGCTTAAGGGGTGGACATCAACTTCTTTCTTCAGGGATCTCTCCCCACAAATAGTTTGATTCTGGGTCCTTAGGCAGACCCAAGCACCAGGAGAGAGACGGCTCAATGGTGATCTTCCCTCTGGTTACCAGCGCTAGGACACCTCACGGGGCTTCTCATACACCCTTTGTTATTTCTGGGTCATGCTGGACATGGGGATATTTCATGCTCTCCTCTTGGTTCCCTTTCCTTGGGCATCTTCACTCAGAGGGGCTGATAAAAAATGGGTCGGGCCTGCTGTCTTCTTCCTTACTGTTTTCCTGCCCCTAGCAGGGTGGAAGTGGGGCTTCTCCACCAATCTCCAGGGAGTGGGTTAGGTGGTCTGTCAGCCAGGACACTGACAAGGTCAGAGAACGGCCTTTCCCTGAAGGTTCAGGCTCCTCCGACACACAGAAACAGAGGTTTGCTGTCTATTTCTGCTTCTGTCTGGCTGAGGCAAGGCCCTGGAGGCCATGGGCAAAATACTGACTTTCTCATAGGAGGGGGCTGGGTGGCTAGGAGGGAAGCCATGGGTGGAAACCCAGTTTGGATAGATCTGTATATTCCCTGTCACCTCTGACACCTGCTCAATGCATCCCAGCCTCACGCCACCAGTTTTCCCAACCACATGTAGGCTCTGCTGAACACAAGGGTCACCATGTGTTTGTGCCCACACACGTGTTCAAGCCCACATCTGCCTCCTGCAGGGGAAGTGCGGGTTCTCCTCCCTTCGAGCGTGGAGGGTAATTAAGTAGCTAGTCTTTCTTTTTACCCTAAATGAACAGCGAGGCTGCCAGGCAAGAGGCAGGAGGAAGCGTTCCATTAGCTCCCAGCTGGCTTGGGAGCTCTTGTTGAAAAATATGGAGAAGAAGGAGTATGGAGGGGTGTGTAGGAGGGTTGTCCCCACAGTCAGGACAACTGGGGGCATCATGGCATGTGCGCCCAAAATGTCTGTGCTCAGTGCTTCATTTAACACAGGCTCTCTCCCACCCCAACATCCTAGCAAACTTTTCACAAATATGGACAATTTTTATCTCCCCCCCCCAAGCCCTTGAAAAGAAAAAAAAAGCCAAGAAAAGGATGCTGAGTGATAGGGTCGTCAGAATACGATGTGAAGATTGCCGGGGGGGCCAGACCAATTAGCTGTCTTTTGAGCTCTGGCTTTCTGTGGTGGTCTCTGAGAGGCTGGCCGGGAGGTAAGGGGTGCCAGGAGGGCCTGGCATGCCTGACACCCAATTAGGACTCATTCATCAGCTGACCAGTGAGGCTGCTCCCTTCCAGCTGCTTGGTAGCCACTCAGTCACAGCTCCAAATGCAGAGGGTGCTAATTGGACACCAAAGCCCAGATGACTTCCCGTCAACCCCGTCTGGCCTTGCCCAGGGTCTGGCTTGCTTTCCTGCCTTTGCTCTATCCCTAACTCATTTTCTCAGGTGTAATACTATTCCTCTCAGGTAAAAATGCTTAAAGAGCTCATGACAGAGCAGAGACAATGTCATGATCAGAGTTGGGATTAGGTAATTGAGGGAGGAGAGGCCACAAGAACATGAGGCCACCAAGTTGGTCACAGCACTGAAGTGGGAAGCAGAAGGTCTTTCTTTGCCTGACAACGGGCTCTTTTAGACAAGTTCAAGTCCTTGGAGAGTGAGATTGTCACTCTGGTCCTCAAACCCTGATGTTCTGTCTTTACCCAGGGTGGTTGTGCTAGTGATTTCAGGGAAAACACGAGGTCACAATGAGTTACGCACATGTTCTCTGGAGGGAAGTGTGTCTTGTACCCTTTCCCCAGACAGCACTAGAAACATCTGCACACTGCCGTCCCTGGTGTCCAGGCTCAGGGTGGAGCCTCCCTTTACCGTCTCATGTGTCCAAAGCTCCTCTGATGCAAGCTGTGATAACAGGGTATTCTGACTCTCCACTCCCTCCCTGGATGGCTGTCACCCAGTCAGGCCCTTTCCTTGCGACTCTACAGTTCCTGCAGCCGTCATGGGTGGCATCTAGTTCTCTGCCCTGCTGAGGATAAACTGGGTCAGATAACTTGCTTAGGCCATGGAACATGGACAATGGTGACTGAGTCTCAGTTTGGAACTGAGACCCAAAGATGCTCCACTCTCTCAATTTATCTCTTTTGCACCCAGGATTGACTATGCAATGTGCATGCTCCCGGAAGCCATATGCTTTTACCCAGAAACCCAGAATGAGCCAGGGAGGAAACCTGAGCCAAGCCTCAAGCCTGGGTCAGCTTGGCCCATGTGAATGTACTCTAGGCCCATGGGGCCAAGAGTTTGAGAATGAATGGGTGTTGTGATAAAAAATTAATAAAATTAAAAAAACACAGAGACAGAGAACAAGACACAGAGACAGAGACTTAAAGGAAAAGGAAGAGGAAGGGAGCATTCTATAAATTCTGTCCTGGAGCTGAACTCACTAGAGAAATCATCACATCCTCTTAGCAAGTACAGCATGGGGCTGGCAATCTCAGAGCAAACCAGCCACTGGCTGCTCTATGGTCCACCTTCCTGCACTTCTTATGTCAACCCCATCTCCAGAGGAGCCACACACACCCTCCAGAATGAGGCTGGAGAAATTAGCCAGAACTGTGTTTTCAGAACTACCCCATGGGGGACCTGAATGGACGCAGCTCCTACTGGGGTGATGCACACTGAAGTCTGTCAAGAGGAAGCCAGGCAGAAGTCAAGACCTCAGAAGGCCAAGGGCACGCAGGATGGTTTTGGAATAGCTAAGACGCATGTTGACCTGGAAGCCTGGGCAGCAACTCTGCACACTGCTGAGACATGGGGAAGACTCGGGAATGAAGAAAGAGTTTCCTAATCAGTTTAAGTGAGCTGGCGATGGATGACTCCTCCCCAGGAGTCTGCAGTGCAGGCAGAATGGCTGTAATTGCAGGCACTTGGCAGAGAAATCAGACGCCTGCCTCTAGTTAGTCCCTTAGGCTGCCTTCCCTGGGGACCCCAGTTCAGAGACCCTCCAATAGACACTCGGCTCCCTGAGTTGAGACCAGCTGACCCCTGCGAATGTTGACCGGATGTTTATATATGGCTTGGATTTGGGTTAGGGACTTCCTAATTGCCTGGTTTGTCATTTAAAATGGGATGTGCAAGGATTAGGATGCCTGTGGAATTTTGATTCTAGCTGGGTTTTCTGTGCTCAGGGACAAGTCTTGGCTCAGGGATGTGTGCCAGGCATGGGGATCTCTCCAGCATTCTAGGAGTGCCCGTGGCACAGAGATTCATGGCAACTGGGTCTATACACCAGTCCTGGCTCCGCCACCATGACTTTTGTGGGTGTATAAATATGTTTTTGTGTGTGTGAGTTTGTGAGTATATATGTGTGAGCACTGGTGTGTGTGTGTGTGAGTGTGGTGTGTGTGTGTATGTGTGTATAGGCTAGAGGACAACCTCAGGTGTTGATCCTCCTACACCATCTAATTTTTCTTTAATTTGTTTTTTAGTTTCTTGAACCTGGTCTCTCACTAGCTTAGAACTCCCCAAATAAGCTAGACTGGCCACCCCATGAGCCCCAGGGATCCCACTCTCTCTGCCTCTTGAGTGCTGGGATTAGAGATGTGTACCATGTGCCTAGAAGTTTTTACATGGCTTCTGGGGACCCAACTCAGATCCCCATGCTATCTCCCCAGCCCTTGACATTATTTTAACAATTACAGAGCACTGAACGAGTACCTCATCAGCTGTTGCTATTGTAATATTAAACACATACCCAATTGTCCACATATCATACTCAGAAGTCCTTTGTTAATCTTTATGCCTTCAGAACTGGTTTTGTGTGTTTTTGTTTTGACAATACAGAGTCTTACTATGCTTTACAGGCTGGCCTTTAACTCAATCCTCCTGCCTCAGCTTTCCAAGTGCTGGGATTATAGGTATACACCAAGTACGCACAATCCAAACTGGTTTTGAGCAGAACAGCTTAGACTCTGGGAGTTTAGAGTCTCAGCACTTAGTTGTTTGATATCCAAGAAGCTGAGATTAAGAAGGGCAGGTAACTTCCCAAGGTCGCATAGGCAGGAAGCCCCAGACACAGGAGTCCACCAGTTTCCTCCCAGAGCATCTCATGGTCCTATAAACTGTACTTCTCTCTTCCTAGAAATCTTCTGGTGTCTTCCCATTTCTGCTGCTTTGCACAGATTCCCTCTGCCTGGAAACTTCTGTCCACTGGACCAGGACGCCTTCCTGAGCTCCTAAGCAGTCATTGGGTGTCTCTGTTGGAAATCCCCAATCCAGTGATAAGCAGGTAAGGGGCTGTGACCTCCAGAACCTTGGCTTGGTCCAATTTCTGTCTATTCTCCCAGACACAACACTGCAGAATAAATCAGAGACACCAACTGCTGATGGTTCTGGTTGGTCATAAATATCAGAGCAGGGTACCTTAGGCCAACATTGCCTGTGCTCTGAGCTCATTCCAACATCAGGGGGCATGATGCGCAGCCACAGCCACAAGGGCACTGGAGCCTGGGCCAGGCATGGTGGCCACTGGGCATATTAACTTTGCATTAGATCGCACAGGAGGGAGACCTATGAAACACAGGATGTTAGTTAATTCAACTCTGCCTCTCTGCTTCTGTCTCCTTTCGGAAAAGCAGTTCCATGAGGTACTTGGAACATACTTATACTAAAAATCGTTTGATTTAGATCTGACGTTCAAACTTAATGTGAGTCTATCCTATGTTTTTGCTTACAGACTTCTGTCAGATCTCTAACACAGGCATTTCTCTTGCACCACTCTGGGGCAGGCATCTCAGGACTCTGGGCATACACTCCCGCCCCTCAGCTAATTCTCCATTTGTCTGTCTGTCTGTCTGTCTGTCTGTCTGTCTGTCTGTCTGTTTCTCTCTCTGTGTGTGTATGTATGTATGTATGTATGTATGTATGTATGTGTGTGTGCATTCATGCCATGGGATGTGCAGGGCCATCAGAGGACAATTTTTGGGAGTCTGTTCTTGTCTCCCACCTTGTTGCGCAAGGTCTCTTGCTGTTTCTCTGTGTGTACTGTGTACTGTGTACTGTGTGTCTCACAGCTTCTGGGTGATTCTCTTGTCACTGCCTCCCATCTCAGAGCAGGAATGCCGGGACGATAGATGCACATCACCACATCCAGCCTTCTAGGTGGGTTCCAGGGTTCGAACTCAGATTGTTAGCTTTAGACAGCAAGCACCTCTGCCCACTGAGCCATCTCCCAGGCTGTAATGTTTCCCAAATTCTAGGTTCTATACTAACTGCTGCTTAATGTGCTCACAGACAGTGGTGGTGAAGGCCCCAGTGACTGAGGCTTTGTTTGACACAGTTGTACAGGAATGTCTGACCACACACTGCAGCCAGCCCCTCTGCGGTTTATCAATAAAATATTCTATGGCTCTTTGGGTGAGGAAATAAGTCTTGTTTACAGTCTGCAAACTGCTTGTTGATGCCTGTGCTGGCTAGTTCTATGTCAACTTGACACAAGCTAGAGTTATCCAAAAGGAGGGACCCTCAATTGAGAAGATGCCTCCATCAGATCCAGCTGTAAGGCATTTTCTTAATTAGTTATCAATCGGGGAGGGCCCAGCCCATTGTGAGTGGTGCCATCCCTGGGCTGATAGTCCTGGGTTCTATAAGAAAGCAGGCTGAGCAAGCCATGACGAGCAAGCCAGTAAACAGAACCCCTTCATGGCTTCCGCATCAACTCCTGCCTCCAGGTTTCTGCCCTGTTTGAGTTCCTGTCCTGACTTCCTTCATGAATAGACTACAATGCAGAAGTGTAAGCCAAATAAATCCTTTCCTCCCTAACTTGCTTTTGGTCATAATATTTCATCACAGCCTTGGTAACCCTAATTAAGGCAATTCCTTAATAAGAGCCATCATCATACATAGAGAATAGTTACTTAGGGTTTGGAAGGAACCCCCAAAGATGCTGGTGGAACTCTGTCTTTGCAGCAGCATCTACTCTCTTGGTGTTTTTCAGGGTGCTGTGTGGAAACATGAACACTGGGGAGCCTGGGGGAGGGGGCAAAGTGATATAGAAGAGTTCAACCCTGAAAGGAAAGGTGAGGAATTCGATGGCTAATTTGTCACATGTAGTAGTCCATGACATAAAATGATCAAATAAGTATTAAAGAACACTTTCAATGAGTCAATAAAGTTTAAAAAAAAATCTAAGTGACCAGAAAGCATTAGGTCACAGCACTTCCTCCTCATAACCTAGGACATCTTAGAGTTGATGAAATCAAGTAGCTGAATTCAGTGACATCAGCTGTCAGTAAGCTGGGAACAAATTGACTTAAGTTCAAAGGGAGCCAGGAGGCCAGGGAGAGAATGGCAGGCAGTCACTCTCTTCCTCTAGAAATGGCCCCTGAGGTACTGGGCTAGACAGATGGCTGCTCTTCAGGAGGATCAGCTCTTTGTCGGGGCTCCATGCTGGAGGAGCTGCTGCGTGGAGGGGGAGCCGGTTGCACTTAGGAGAGGTGACTCTTTGTTGGTTAGAGTGTTCCACGCATCGCAGGGTGTTAGTATCCTGCCCTGCCACCCCCGCCTCTGTGTTCCATAACGCCCTCTGGTGCTTATGACAATGAACCCACTAAAGGGCAGCACTACACATGCAGACAGCCCTGGGCTTTAGAGCCGGCGCCGTTTGAGGCTGCTCTGCCCTCTGTTGGTGAGCGCGGCCGCCTTCCCCACGCCCCTCCATGACTTGGGTCCTCATTTTCCAAGGTGTCCCAGTACAGCCAAAAGGATTCAAGTCCAGTGTGTGCTGCAAGTCCTGGTTGGAGGGGCTGGGGTCCAACCTGGGGCATCCCTGCCAAGGCTCCAGCCCAGCGCTAGCCCAGCCCAGTCTTCCTCTGCCTTCCAGGAGTATTTTCCCTGCATCCCTCAAGGCAGCTTCTGAGAGAGAGGCGTGCTGCCTCCTTTTCATTTACATGGGGATTACTGGAGACCAGGAAAGTGCTTTAAAATGATATAATGTCTCTGCACCTCATCAAACCCTTCCCCTTCCACCAATTTCTGCCTGATTTACAGTTAATACTGCACACTCCCATCACCCTGCCGGAGAAGCGGTGATTATTTCTCCATTGCCATAAAGAATGTAAAGGAGATGGGAAAAATCAGGTGAATTCAGAGAAAGTTTAGTCTTAAAAAAAAAAGTGCTGGGGGAGGGGTTGTCAAGGAAGACAGGATAATGGTGGGAGCAAAAAGTATTCCCGGAACCAATTTCAGAGTCAAGCGATTCCCCGGGGGCTGGAAACAGGGCTGGAGTGCATGCTGCTGCCTGGCCTGGCAACTGCAGGGGGCCAGTGTGGGCAGGAGACCTGCTGGCCTGGCCTGGGTAAGTGGACCCAGGAGGAGAAAGCTCACTCCGAGAGGGTGAGCATCTGCCTGTCCTCCCCATCCGGGTCTCCCACAAGAAGCTCTAATGGATGAACACTCAGGTTTGGGGACATGGAGGAGAGAATATAAACGTGGGGTTCTGGACAGGGCTTCTTTACTCCCCTTGATTTAATTAGACCCTAATAGGTATTGTTTGTTTCTTTTGCTATTGTTTTTATTTTATTTTTTATGTATTTATTTATTTTTGACACATGGTCTTGCCATGTAGCCCAGGCTAGTCTCAAACCCATGATCCTCCCATGCCTGCCTGCCTTGGTCCTGGGATCATGGACATGCTCCACCATGCCCAACAGAACGCTAAGTTTTAAAGTGGGCTTTAGGCTCAGACCCAGGCTGTGAGACCTAAGGACATCAATTCATAACTCTGTCTTGGTCTTCTTAGTGTGGGACCCAGCCGTGATAAGCTCAATAGAGGCCTGAGTCTCCATAGTGTACCCTAAGGCAATACCTGGTTCCAAGAAAGACCACAAACTGAGACTACCCAGACACCACCCAGGAACAGACCACCCAAAAGAGATTCCTAAGGTTCCAACCATTGTAACACACACCCATCACTTTTCATCAGGATACCCCTAGACAAATGTCAGCCAATCTGGGGTCCTGAACCTTAGAAATCCCTCACCCCCACCTTTGCTACTATAAAAACCCAACCCTAACTGAGCTCAGGGCTCTCCGATCATTCCAATACCTTGGACGCACAGAGAAACCAAGTTTGCAGACTTGTGGAAGAATAAAGGCTCTTTGCTTTTACATACAGGACTTGGTCTCTTTGTTGGTGTTTGGGGAGACTCCATGATCTGGGCATAACACTCAGCTATGGCGTGGGATGTCCTGGAACGTGGAGGTGATAATAAAACCAGCCATAACTGTGATTCTCTTTACCCACCATCATTCAACCACAGTGGGCACACAATGCCCCCACCATCTTCCAACAGGAAAGCGGGCAGGTCAGTGCATTCCTTCTGGCTGTCATCAGTGGAGTACTGCTGGTTTCTCATTGAGTAGCTGGGCACCATTAGAGACTTAGAGAAGAGGGAGGGACAGTGGGAGAAGGAGATGGGAGCAGGGAGAGGGAGATTCTCTGAGCCTTCTCCATAGACCATCTGCCGAAGGAAACAATGGAGTCCCCTGTAGCCGGAGGACACAGTCCCCTGGGTCTGTTATGGGCCCTATATTAACCTACTGTTTCAGCTACCCCCTACTGTATAACAAACTATGCAAGTTTTCATGACTCAACATATGACCATTTGGGGGCCAGTGAGATGGCTCAGGGGATAAAGGTGCTTGCTGCCACCACCACAGCAGTACCAACTTCATATGGAAAAGCAAAAAACCCAGGATAACCAAAACCATCCTGTACAATAAAGGAACTTCTAGAGGCATCACAATCCCTGACTTCAGACTCTATTACAGAGCTACAGTACTGAAAACAGCCTGGTACTGGCATAAAAACAGACAGGAGGACCAATAGAACTGAATAGATGACCCAGATATTAATCCACACAACTACAAACACCTGATTTTTGACAAAGAAGCAAAACATATCAAATGGAAAAAAAGAAAGCATATTTAACAAATGGTTCTGGCATAACTGGATATCAACA
>LOJH01048358.1:337-13044 GCA_001685095.1 Ellobius talpinus
CTATGTGTTGCTTTTATTGGTTAATGAATAAAGAAACTATCTTGGCCTGTGATAAGATAAAAGAACAGAGCTAGGTAGGGAAAACTAAGTGAATGCTGGGAGAAAGAAGGGCGGAGTCGGAGAGAAGCCATGGAGCTACCACTAGAGACAGACACACAGAAAATTTGCTGGTAGCCCATGCCCTCATAGTGATACACAGATTAATAGAAATGGGTTAAATTAAGATGTAAGAGTTAGCCAATAAGAAGCTAGAGCTAATAGGCCAAGCAGCGATTTCATTAATACAATTTCTGTGTGATTATTTTGGGGCTGAGCAGCCGGGGACCAACAAGCAGCCTCCTCCAACACCTAAGGACTTTACATAAAGTCAACTTGCCACCAAAAGTCCCGCTACTTCTCAAATGTGGAGAATGCCGAGAAAGGGTGGAGCTATAGAGGGAACAGCATTTAAGTGCAGCCATGAATTCTGCCTGATTTGTTTTAAACACTCAGAGAAGCTCCTGGCGCTCATGGTCCTGAGGAGCTGTGGGGTCTCGGTGGAGAAGCAAACAGCACAGTCACAAGCCTGACACTTGAGTTGGGCTTCCTTGAGAAGAGCTGTGTGACCCCATGAGCCTCAAATTCCAAAATGAATCAGGTGACTCATTTTGCTTCAAGATCCAGCTTTTCTGAAAGTGTCACTGAATTAGGTAAGCTGCATTTCCTCAGTTATTTATGCCTCGCTGCCAATGCAATGGCTTCTGAATTTGGCTAGATATGGTCTGTCCCCAAAAGGCTTGTATAATGGAAACTCAGTCTCCAGAGAGCAAGTGTTGCAAGATGGTGAAATACTTCAAAGGAGGGGCAGAATTGAAAGTAAGCAGGTTGTGGGGGCTCCACATTAGGGAAGGGATTCATGCTAGTCTCACAGGAGTGGGTTAGCTTACATGGGACTAGATTAGGATTCATGAGAGCAATTATCACAAGAGAGGCTGGTGGCTCCCCTAAACTCTTCTATTCACGGCTCTCCTACCAACTTCCTTATGACGTGTCACAGAGAAGGCCCTCACCAAATGTGGCCATCTGAGTCTAGATTGTCCGTATCCAAAACCGTGAACCAAAGTAAAACTCTTATCTTTATAAATTCCCCTACCTAAGGGATTCTGCCATGGCAACAAAGACACATGTGCATGAGCTCATGCACAAGCTCACGTTGTGCACACACGTGCGTGCATGTGCACACATACATACACAAACCCACAGTGACCAAGAGCATCCTTTCTAAGGACAGCACTAGTGGGAACAACAGTAAGTGTGCTCGGGGGTTCCTTGGAACAAGAACAGAAGATGTGTGTTATCAGGAAACAAGTACAGAGCTTCTCCTCTGCAAGTACAGTGATTCTTCTCTGTACATACAGTGTTTCCCTCTTGTTCTAGTGCTAACAGAAGTTAAGTCATTCTAAAAACTTTCTGATCATATATTACTGGCAACAAGCACAAACATGCTATATGGGGTGACCAACTTTCCCAGTTCTGTGAGCCCTATAACCCAGGTAAACTCCCTCCTTGCTGTCAAATCAATCACATCTCAGCTCATAGAAGATTCCAACTACACAGAACAATAGGAGTTTAGGTTCATGTACACATAAAATAAAGTAAAGCTACCTGTGTGAGCCTAGTGATGATTAATAGACATACTCTAAACTAAACCAGAGTTTGATTCATGGCTGTTTCTACCCTTAGTGTTTGTTTTGCCTAGAGCCTTCTCTAGTAGGTGCCCTAACTGTAAACCACACATTCTTGCCTAACCATGCCTCCAGTGTAACTCCACGACCCATCAGCTAGCAAGCTCCATCACAACAGTTGTTAGTCATAGGAGTAGGAGCATAATGAGCAGTCAGTCACTGCAGATGAACAAACCAGCACCAGGCAGGACTCCACCCCAACAGCAACACCATGTGGTAGCAAGAAGTAACAGCAATGGGACACTGAACAAACAATGAGAAAAAGCCATTTTCTGTAATCTCCCAAACTCTGAGATAAAATAAACCTTCCATTTTTAAAAAACTAATTACTATGTAACAGAATGCTGACTCACATATACCTAACTCTCTTCTCTCACTGCCACCACCTCCTGCCCCTTCTCAGTTAAATGACAATCCTCAGAATAAAGCTTGGATATCTTGGTCAGTAGAAACCATCATGGGCATTTTGCCACACCTACAATCCCAGCACTAACGAGGCTGAAACTGGCTTTAAACTCACTGTCTACACACTGAGACACTATCTCAGACATACCCTAATGATAATAATGACCATCTCAAAACCAACCAGCATTCTTCTCCATACGGTGAAGTGCCTGTCATGCCATTTTATCATGGACTTCTGTGGAGTACCCAGACATTCACCATGCCACTTCTGCTTCAACCTCTACCCGTGTGAACCCAGGTTCTTCAGCTGGATAATGAGATTGGGCATCATTTTGAATAATAGTTCCTCTGGAAAATGTAATTTATAAAACATCCAAACGAGGAGCCTCCTGAAGAACAGGGGTAGGGAAGACAGAACCTTTGTGGCAAGGATGTCAGAATGCAGACACAAACAGACTGAGCTGATACAATGGCTCCGGGACCATATCTGAGTCTTAACAATAGTCTAACTACAAGCTACTAGACAACCTAAGTCTCTTTGACCAACACCCAGAACCTCAATGTAATGAACCACTTCCTTCAGAAAGCCCTGGTAAGCACAAATCCATCAGCAGAGTTCCTTTTATCTGCCACTTTTCAAGTTCCTTTGTATGATAGACAAATAAGAGGCCAAACTATAGGTGTATGCCTATAGTTCTCAGCCTATTTAAGGTAGTCTACAGTAAACCATGGTGCCCAATAGACCAGATTACTAAATGCATGCTACAGTTTATATTTTTTCTTATTTATTTATTTTTTATTCATTTTAACCTTCCAACCACAGTTCTCCCTCCAATGATTCTTATTTCAATGTATGATGGGTTGATTGGTACCTAAGGTCATCATATGATGATTAGCATCTGTAAATTAAAATGTGACATATGCTAGTAAGACTAGGAACACAAGGGAGAAGAATGGGAAAGGCTAGCAGCTGTCTTAATATTCGCCTTGGAGTGTTAGATGGAGGACTTGGGAAAGACCTGTTGGAGAATGGGACAGTCAAAGAATGGTCTGTAAATCATAATGGAGTCTCAGGGCTATCTATAAACAGAACATTCCAAGCCGTGGGGCAGGGCGAGGGTTGACAAAGCCAAAGCTCTGGTTGATATGGGAAGCTATAAAATCATGCTGAGAGAGAGTCAAACCCAACACCCAGCAAAGGCTTTCAACTCAGTAAAAGGAAACCGCCTAACATCAATGGATCCCCTGACATAGTTCTGCTCCATGATGGCGTTATCTCACTGTAGACATCTGAACCCTCAAAAAATTCTACAAAACTACTTAAAAAATACACAGGCAACTAAACTCAGTGATCCTGATACTGTAATTCTTTGTTATCACGGCAAAGCCAGCCCACCCTGACTAGGTGCAGAGAATGGAGAAAAAAAACTGAGCAATTGGTTGAAGAAAACAAGGCTTCTTTTATGACTTAAAAAGTTACTTCCAATAACTGTAAATACATCAAGAAGACTTATTCTGGAATAGTCTTAAATACAAAATTGATCAAACAACCCCCAAAACATTCCAAAAGAAAGAATATATAAACTGAAACTATGTAAGCAGCCCAGTGTTCCCTTGAGGAAAGACGTCCCTGATGGAGGTGCTTGGGGTGGGTGTTAAGCCAGATGGTCTTATAGCAAGCCATCCTCCTTCAGGTCCTGAGTTCCGGCAGCAGCCCATCTTCCCCAGTTCTCTCCCTGGTGGTCTCTAGTATCTAATATCTCCTGGCTTTAAGAGCAGTGTGGCTATCATCCTTCTACATTAAGCACAGGGTACCATGATTGGCAAGTCGTTTTTCATTTTCATGCCATGCTCAGCTCACAACTGTCATCATCACTTATTTAATACTATGAAAAATACATATATAACTGACCCTAGGTAGTGACTAGAGCATAGGTTTAATAACTACGTCACGGCAACAAGTCGCTTTCTATATATTATGTTTATCTCTGCAGACAAATGTTACTCTCTACTTAATTCAGACAAGGTCCTCTTTGAAACAAATGGCAGCAAATACAGAGATGCATGGCTGCCCCAGAATAAATAATAGTTAAGTGCTCAGACCTACATGGGACATTTATGCCACCACCCCCTCTAAGGCTAAGGGAACACCGTGGAGGAGGCACTGTAAAGAAAGCATGATCTGAAAAATGGGAAGAAGGGTGCTGTGAAATATTATTTACTGGGAAGACCTCCCAAGCAATACAATTAAGAACTCAGAGCAGCTATGGCTGCCTGCAGTGGGCCTGTATGAGAACGTCTGTCATCAGTCAGTCACGGATGAGAGATGGGTTATGAGGCCCTAGCCATTCCTACTGAACTATTGGCTACTCACAGATTCTGGAGGAGAGGCAGTCATTGTCTTCTGTTATGTGCTCACTGATGAACCCACCATGATGCAATGGATAGCCCAAACCCATGGTCACAACGATGGCTCAGGTTAAAGTCAGTGAGTCATACCACAAAACAAAAAGACAGGGCTGTGAGAACAGGAAACAGGTGTAGGAGGGAGATCGAAGTGGGAAGGGTGACGTTAGAATGCTCTATATATACATGTATCAAATTGCCAAAGAAAACATTTCATTAAAGTTGCAAAAAAAAACTGTCAAAGACAAGACATTAACAAGGTTCAGATGGTAGCAGAGGACCCTCCGATACATCCATCTTAATGAGTACTTCTAACATCATCAGGGACCTTCTTGGAAACTTTGATAAGCAAGAAATGCAGCCACGCTCATGCTAAACTACAAATCAGTCTAAAGTCCCATCACAGTAACACAGATTCTTTTTCTGTAGAATTCTGATCTTGCTTTAGATGAGATCGTGATTATTACATTGCAAACACTAGCCTTCGCTTCAGCTGACTTACAGATGATTTTATTAAGGCTTTATCTATCAAATTATCATTCTTTTATTCATTTCCTGCATACACACACACAACACAACACAACACACACCCATAATAGGAAAAAAATATATATATATCCCTCCATTTTATTCATGCTAGCTTTATCCTTTTGCCAAAACGTATTTTCATGCATTGGGTTTGCAAGCAGATGGCAGCCCCGTAGAGTGGGTCCTCAATCAATGTAAAACAACAATACCCATGCCCCTCTTAGGGAGTTCCCTGATATTAAAAGTTTTTCATTACTTCTCACACTCTCCCTTCCATTCAGCAGAGCCTACCCTATGGGTGTATTATTTTTCCTTCAAAATGTCTTTATGCCAGATCCTTCTCTTCTCTGACTGAAATCCATCCGTGTTTATTCCTCAAGCTCCTGCACTTAGATATTTTATTATGACTCCTCATATCCTTGCCCATTCCCAAACCTAATCCTTTTCTTCTTTGCCCTGAGGGCCTCTGCCAATATAACTTCAGGTGAAGCAAATGAAAATAGTAGCTTTCGCCCCAGGCTTCAGAGTTCCTCTGCCAAAATTAAAACATAAAAACATTGCATGGATATTAATATTATATTCCCTGCCCTGTAAACTTTCTATAACATTCCACGGCCTGTCAGTCAGCCATAGTTATTGAGTGTCCATGCTGAGAAAGTTACTGTCCTTCTAAGGACAGAGCAGGGAAGGGCATTTTTGCCTTTCTTACTGGTAGTCAAAGTTCAGTCCCGTTCTCTGGTCACCACACACGGAATTCCTCTCCTCCAGTTCCTTTCTTCGATGATTCGAGCAAATCCTGGAGGCACTCTGTCCATAATAGTAACCCACTCCCTTCAGTTTCCGAGAGAATTCCTCACGGTTTCTACAGATTTCCAGTCCATAATAGGCCTAACTTAGCACTAAAATAAGGCCAGGACAGACATAAAGCTGAAGTCCCATGGTGGCCATTAAAATGCCAGAGACTATGGACACATTTTACAACCACCTCTTGGCATTTCCTCATCAGAATGCTTCTGCAAAACAATTGTTCCCATTTTACAGATCTTGGAAGGCAGTCAAAGGGGTCAGTAACTTGTCTGGAAGTTAGAAAACCCGAGAGTGGACAGGAAAATCAGACCCATCTGACTCTGAAAAGCACCTATAAGAATAAAAGTATTTTTCTGCAATTGAACCAGAGAAAACTGCAAGTCCTTCTTCAAAGTTCTGGTTGAGGATCAAAGCATGCTATAAGCCATCACATTTACAAGCAAAGGTTCAGTGTGCATGCGTGTATGTGTGTGCATGAGTGTGCGTGCATGTGTGTGCTGCTTACATGTATGTGCATGTGTGTGTGCACCTGTGCATGTAGAGGCCAGAGGTCTGATCCGACGGGGCTGCTATCTTCTTTATCTCTTCCCTCACTGCATCTGGAGCTTTCTGATTGACGGGACTGGCTGGCATCAGGATTGGCCTGTCTTCACCTCCCTCCCCACTCTGGTATTGCAGGCACGTGCTGCCACATTCAGCTTTTGACATGGGGGCCTGAGATCCGAGTTCATCCCATGCAGCCCATGCTTTACTCACGGGGTCATTTCCTCAGCATGTGTTTATTTAGCCACTGTAAGTGCTGCTAGCCAAGGCCACTGGGTTCAAAGAGAAGAATTGAGGTTTGGCAATGGGAAAGGCCATGAAAAATCGGGGATGAAATGTGAGTGTGTGAGGAGAGAAGGAGCAATGCAGGTGGATTTGCTGAAAGAGCCAAGGAT
Source organism: Ellobius talpinus (assembly GCA_001685095.1). Lineage (NCBI taxonomy): Eukaryota > Metazoa > Chordata > Mammalia > Rodentia > Cricetidae > Ellobius > Ellobius talpinus. The sequence goes on from LOJH01048358.1 coordinate 7,146, forward strand.
TTCTTAGGAATTACCTGGCTGGAATCCAGCCTATTATCAAGGCTGAATAATCCTAATAAAGGTATCTAGGGCAGTGGCCGAGGTTACAGCCATACTTTCTCAAGGACAGTCCTCACTCCCACTGGAGATCCCCACCCCCACCCCATGTTACCACTCACAGCAATAGCTCAGGGTCCGAGACACCTGCCACAGCAATCATCACGGCTGTGCGAGCAAGGGCATGCTGTAAGAGCTGCTTCCTGTGGCTTTTGAGTATAAGCCACTCCTACCTACCCATTCATCATCTCAGAGGGGCAGTATTGCAGCATCATGCTATACACGCCTTAGTCTTGTTGGGATGCCCGAGAAAATAACATCCCGGAGATGGCTAACAAACAACAGAGATATAAGTCCCGTAATTCTGCAGGCTTAGAAGTCTGATATCAAGGTGTCCACAAATTAGATGCCTGGTTCATACATAGCACTCTGCTCTTGGTGGAAAAGGCAGCTCTCTCTTATTACAGCAATAATTACATTCACAATAATCTACTCCATGACCCAGTCACCTTCCAAAAGCCCTACCTCCTAATGCCATCATCCTGGGTATGAGGGTTTTACAGTACGAGTTTTAACACATTCAAGCCGTAACACCACTGAAGCCCAGGCAGTTCAACCCATAAACCCTAGCAGCTGCTTTATATGAGGATTGTGTATGAAAATGACCACACAACTGTGGAGATCCTCATGCAGCACCTCAAGAATGAAATCCAGGCTAGATCTCACCAGCCACCACTCACATCCTCCATGTGAGCATTTGTCAAGTTGGGTGGGAAGGGCACAGTGCTGACAGGGACCAGCAGTCATATACAGAAAATGGCGAAGTCTATGGGAATGTATCCCAAATGTCGCCGCTAAGACAGGAGATGTGGACCAGTGAGGGCAACAATAGGATGAGAGCGGGTGCCATGCTCCCAAATCCTTTTGTCCTTCAAAGTAAATTGCAGATGTAGAGATGACATGAACCTTATTTTTTTTAATTTGATAACTAATATAACATTTTTAGTATCTAAAATTGAGACGAGTTTCTCCAGATACCCCACAGGCCGACAACTGGGATCATCTCTAAAGTTCTCTTTCATTTGACTTTCTAGGTTCTGCCATTGGGTTAGTCTTTTATTCTCGACAGCAAGATTCCACCCACCACAGGAAGTGAGCTATGTGTAGCCCCCATAAAGAAACCCCAGCCCATAACTGAGCATTGCATACCTTTCTCTCCTTCTAGTGACTTCCTGCTTGGTGCCCAGCAGAGTGCCTCAAGTGTCTCTATCTGCTCCTTTTCCTGCTGTGACCTAACAGTTACCCAAACCATTTTGTCGAGACGTGTACCTGATTCCTCAGAAATTTGTTATGCGATTGACCTATCACTTAAACTCTCCTTAATCTCCCAATACAAATACAAAGTGATTACTATCATGAGCCACAGCTTTCTAGGTTCCTGTGATGCTCAACACTGTGATCGTTAACTTGTCAGGGTCTAGACTCTCCTCTGTGACAAACCTCTGCATATGGCTGTGGGAGAGTTCCTGGACTAGCTTGAGTGGGAAAGTCTGTGCTGACTGTGCAGGTGCCGTGCATGGGTTTGGAGCCTAGATGGAAAGGAGAAAGCAAACCAATCAGCATGCATCTCTCTGCTTTCCGACCGTGGATACAATATGACCGGCAGCCTCAGGCACCTGCTGCCATAATGTCCCCACCATGATAGACCGCACCCTCAACCTGGGGGCCAGAATAAATCTTCTGAGTTGCTTTTGTCAGGTATTTTTGTCACAGCAAAATAAAAAAAAAAGTAAAGTAAATAATACCATACCATTTACCAGGGAACCTCAATGCACATTCTAATCCAGCATCCTTCCCCTGATGGTGGTCTCACAGGGTGAATGCCAAGATGTTGTCTGGGTCAGATTGCCTAGGTTTCAAACCCAAATTCTTCACTAATTATTCATTCATAAAGTCACTGTGTGACTTTGGGGGGAAAATCATATAACCTCTTCATGACTTGGTATCCCCAGCTGTTACCTCACTGCAGCAATACTCATCGCAAATGTTCTTGTGAGGAAGTAATAAGATACATGTTATTAATATGTAACTCTCTGAATGGCACTTGCCAAACAGTTGCAGTTTGCTCGTGTTATAAGTCAAGAGATCCAAGAGGCACAATCAGTGTGTGCTTTAGTAAAATGAGATGCTAACCAACAGAAACAGGAATTGGAAGGCAGAACAAGGCTCCTGACTGTCCAAGCCAGCTATCACCCTCCCTCCTCATAAAAACAAAATCACAGAAAATAAGCACTGCTAATAACTAAATGCAAGTGGTGGGGGCTGGGTCTCAGGGTGAGGCCACAGGTCCCAGTGTGAAAGTCTAAAGAAATGGGCTAGAAGGCTGGGGCTGCTTTCCTCTGAACTCAAACTTAAACTTTACCTGTAGCCCCAAATGTGGAAAGGGAGGCTTGGAGATCCATTATCTTACCCTACAGGATTAATCATGTATCTGTGTGTCTGTGTGTCTGTCTTTCTCTCTCTCCACGTGTATATGTATTTGCGTCTATCTGTCTGTCCGTCTCTGTGTCTGTCTGTCTGCCAGTCTGTGTGTATGTATGTGTGTCTGTCTTTCTCTTTCTCTGTGTGTATATGTATATATCTCTGTGTGTGTATGTGTATTTGTGTGAGTGTCTGACTGTGTGTATCACTCCTCCAGAGATAATAAGCAATAGACAGTTTCCTGGTTTCCATTACATGTAAGGGAATTGAAGTCATAGTGTTTTGTCTCTGAGTTGTACAACAATTTCTGGAAGCTTCAAAGAGATAGTCACTCTCATTTCCCCGAGCATACAGAATGAAGGAGAAGGCTAATGAGTTGGTTTTATTGATAAAGTCCCCCATAGGCTCATGTGTTTGGACACTCGGTCCTTGGTTGGTGGAACTGTTTGAGAAGGATTAGGTGTGGCCTTGTCGGAAGATGTGCATCACTGGAGGGTCTCAAACACCCATGCAACTCTCAGTTAGCTCTCTCCCTCTGCTTTGTGATTGTTGTCTCCACACATAAACTGTCAGCTACTGTTTCAATGTCTTGCCTGCCTACCTGACTGCTTACAGCTGCTGCTGCCACGCTCCCCACCATGATGGTCATGGGCTCACCCTCTGAAACGGAAACCCCAATAGATTCTTCTATAAGTAGCCTTGGTCCTAGTGTAAGACATCACAGCAATAGAAGAGTAACTAAGATAGCTAAAGTGGGTTCTGTGGACACTTCAGTGTTCAGAGTTGGAGACTGGAGACTGAGCCTGGGTCCCGAATCACCCTTCGTAGTAACAAATCAGGGAGAGAAGAGAAAGAGAGGGGGCACTTTGGATCCTGCCCTGTGTAAATGTGAACAGCAACCCCAGCAGACGTTGATATCCCCAAGGCCCTCAGATCATCTTCTCTATAAAGGGAAGATCAGACTCCAATTCCTCCTGGCACAACACCTATGAACTACAAGGCCATAGACTACATCAAACCATTGCACTACGATGCCACTGCATTGTCACAGCCTTGGCACGAAGCTGCCACAAACTGAATCACTAGATTTCATCAGCCTCATGCTATAGTTTGTTTTGATTCAAGAATTATCTTCTCTATACTTCACCCTTATGCATGAGGGATTTCTCCCCACCTGGTGGTTGTCAAGGCAGGAGTCTGAGCAAGTAGAAGCCTCTTTGAAAGTCTTAGCAGTCTGGCTGTTAGGTAGCAGGGTCTTACATGGGTCAAGGATATACTGAGCTTAGGCACCTGAAACTGGGTGAAAATAATTACATCTTGTTCTATGATTCTTCATGCTTTTTCTCCACTCAAATTCCATCTGGACATCTTGGAGCGAAGCAACCATGTAAAGCGGAGTGTTTTTCACCTGCTCAGACATTTTTTAGATGTTTTTTGTGATTGGATGACTCAAATCTAGCTTTATTTTAAGCCTTCATGCATGCTGGGATATTGATGGGAAAAGGAAGTTGACAGGGAAAGGAGACCTACCCTCCTCCCAATTTGAGCTCCTGTGTGAAAGGGCGCAGAACCTTGAGGGAGGGTTTTGTTTTACCAACACAAGCATGTCCTTCATAACAAAGGGGGCTGCTTAGAGGATTAAAAAAGGGAGAATATCATAAGTAACATAAGGAGGAAGGGTCTAAAAATTAAAATTCTAACTGACAATCCAGTTCCCCACAGCAATGCAATTTTAGGTTATGCAGAATTTTTCTTTGCAGTGAAATCAAGACTGGCTGTAATTTCTGGCACCATATTGCAATGCTGCTGCTTCAAAAGCTAAACATATGTACGTGTGGTTCCTCAAACAAAGATGTTGTTGTTTAACATGCAAAGCCACAGCAGTCACATTGGTTGCAAACGCTTGATTTCATCCAGTGGTATTGGAAGTACTTTTCCTGCCTTAGGAAGTCTTACTTCCATTAGCTCTGGATATGGCTTTTCCAGATTACAGAGTCCTTCCCTTCAGACCTCCAGAAAATATGAGGATAGAGAATTGGCTTTGGGTCTCTGCTCATTTAAGTTACTTTTTAAAACACATGGAGGCATTCTGAAATAATCCTTTACCACTAACTTTTCCTTTCCATGAATTATTATAACATTAGGAAAGGAACGCTAATTGAGTAAAACGAGATGTGGGAAGAAGGGCTGGGAGACGACTGAGTGAGCAATGTGTCTACCACAAAACAATCCCAGCACCTACGCAGGAAGCCAGGGGTAGCAGCCTTCACCTCGAATTCCAGCACCCACGAAGGAAGCCGGGTGTAGCAGCCTTTTCCTAGAGTCCCAGCATTCTGAGAACAGAAGATTCCAGGGTCCGAGGGGCCAGACGAGCCAATTAGAGAGTTCTATGTTCAGCGACAGACCCTGTCTCCAAAAATAAGGTGGACAACAATAGAGAAAGGCACATAACACTAACCTTTGGCTTCTGTATACCACACACACAAACATACACCCAGATACACACAGAGAGAGAGACAGAGACAGAGACAGAGAAACAGAGAGAGACAGTGACAGAGCAGAGTTGTAGGGAAGAGTATGAGGTGAGATAATTTACTGAGGCTTATAAACAGCTTCCCATGCGGACTAGTTCTCAATCTGGACACATTTAAACATAATAACTCAACCCATTCAAGAAAATTCTGAGCTCCTCCCCCATTCAGAATGGATTTTTAACTGGCTTTATCTTGTGCAGGTGTTGTTCAGGTAATCACAGCTTCTGTGAGTTGATGTGTGCAATGGCAGTGTCCACTATGTTTTCTAATTGTGTGTCTCCTCTGGGCAATAATAAGATTTTGCTATATGATTTAAGGGTATTGTCTGTTTAGTTCTAACTGCACTGTAGATTTCTGCAGCTCAATTTATAAATAAACCAAAGATGAATCAAACATAACTAGACAAAGGGTGTGCAAAAAGAATGTACCAGAATTAGGATTTGAGGCCAGGTGTCCAGATTCCAAAGAATATAAGAGACAGGAAGTGGGGGTGATGAGAACAGGAGAATGCTAGGAAGGAGGAAACCCATTCCTCCCACTCCTGCCCAGACTCCAAAGAAGCAGGATGTGACCTACCCCACTGGAAAAGGTACTGAGCCATGTGGCTAACATAAATAAGAATAAGGGGTTAATATAAGTGATAAGAGCTAATAAGAAGCTTGAGCTAATGGGCCAACAGTTTATATCTAATGCAGACTCTGTGTGATTTCTTTGGGGCTTGCCAGCTGTGGGGTACCAGGTGGGACAGAAACCCCAACAAGCAGGCCCCTTATGCTACAGAATGGCACCCACGAGAATAACTGCATCCACAGAAAGCCTGAGAAAGCTTGGGAAAGAATAGAGTAAAG
>LOJH01048360.1:832-13043 GCA_001685095.1 Ellobius talpinus
GATAGATAGATAGATAGATAGATAGATAGATAGATAGATGATAGATAGATGAAATGAACTGTGGAAGGAGCAGCACATAGAAAGGGGGAAAATGACATTTGTCCTAAACATCTAACACTGAAAACACAAAACTTTGGTGTAAAAATCTAGAAGTGATGTACATAGTACACACACACACACACACACACCACATACACATACACACACACAATGAAATCAAGATGGTTTGAGAAAGAAAGGAAGCAGAAACCAAGGAAATTCTGTATGTGGAAGATTTCTGGTCTGGGAAAATACTTTTGAGGAAGAATGAGGTTCTAATTTGTAGCTTAAAGTAAGTAACAGTTGATGTTGGAGATGATGTAGAATAAGAGGAACACAGGTGAGAGTGAAAACACATATAGTCGCTATGGAAATTATGAATGCTTTTCTTCAGAAAAAAATGGGAATGATCTACCTCAAAATCCAGCTATACAAATTTTGGGCATATACCCAAAGAACTCTCCATCCTACCACAAGGATACTTGCTCAACCATGTTCATTCTTGCTCTATTTCTAATAGCCAAAAATTAAAGAACAATCTAGATGTTCATCAATAGAAGACTAGATAAAGAATTGTGATACATTTACACAATGGAGTATTACTCAACTGTTAAAAATGATATCATGAAATTTGCAGGCAAATGAATGCCAAGAAGGGAAGGCATTTAAAAGGTGGTATGGAAATCTAGTATAGTAAAACTGCCTAAAATACATGATGGTGATCATATTGAAGTCTCCAAATAATGAGGGAAAGAGAGTCCCAACTGGCCATCTCCTATCACCAAATGAAGCTTATAATATAAGAACTGGGTTAAATCCAACTGGGTTGTTGGCCAAAATTCCCAAACAATCCAGGTTGTTGCAAAGACAGTAGGTTTCTCTAAACAAACTGGTAAGGTCACATGGCTGAACACAACACCCATATAACTCATTGAATATGGAAATGCCAAGCTGGTGCCTAGATAGAACCTTCACCCCATGTTCTTTTGCCTTTGTTAAGGGAAGGTACTCTGCATTTTATCCAAAGTTAAATGTCAATAGCAACCCTGCCATAAAACCTCTACAGTCTGTCCTATCTGCAGAATATACTAAGATAGTAATGGCACAAATTCTGTTGGAGTAACCAACCAATGTCTGCTTTGACTTAAGGTTCACTCCATCAGATGAAACCCATACCTACATCGCTTGAGTGGCCAAGAATCAGATACTAGATAACCTGGAGACCTAGGGTAATACCAAATATCACTGCTCTTAACTCCTAATGATATTATGCTAAACTCATAGATCAGTCCCTTATACATCCATCATCAGAGAAGCTTCATCCTGCAGCAGATAGAAACAAATACCTAGAACCACAACCAGACATTTTGCAGAGAAACCTTGGAATACACAGCTCTACATGGGATTTCTTTATCAAATTCCTCCCCTTATGCTTCAGGTAATCATGAAGAAGAGGAGGAAAAAAGAATATAAGAGCTAGAGTTGTGGAGGACACCAGAAGTACAAGGACCTTTGAATCAAGTGAGAAGAGCTCATATGAACACACAAGCTGAAGCAGCAAGTACAGGGCCTACTCAGGTATGTTCTTCTTCCTCTGTGTGTATATATTATACCTTTCAGTTTAGTATTTTTATGGGATTCCTGAGTGTGAGAATGAATGGGTCTCTGATTCTGTGCCTGCTCTTGTAGTCCTTTTCCTTCTATTGGTTTGCCTTGTGAAACTTTGGTAAGGTGTTTTTGGTTTTATCTTATTATGTGTTATTTTGGTATTTTAGTTATCCCTTAGAAGCCTTTTCTTTTCTAATGAGATACAGGAAGTAATATATCTGGATGGAAGGGGAGATGGGGAGGAACTGGGAGGAGTAGAGGATTTAATTCAATTTTAATACTAAGAAATGTTATTAAATGAGAACCTGTAACCTACATTTTCTGTTTTTAGAACCTCATCACTTAACATTACCATAGCTTAATCTTCTTTCTAAATTTTAGACAGGGGCACAGAAGGATGGGACTGAAAAATCTTCTCCAGTGCAGCTTTGGGTCAGAGATTATGATGACGTTCTTCTAATGTCTCCTTGTTTACAACCATTGGCACATACTTGCACGAATAGAGACAAAAGTTTTTAGGGGCATCCTCATATCTGTAGGAGATAGTCTGTCATTGCATAGTATGTAACAAAGAATCAAAGTTTTGAGAAAACAAAGCCAAACCTGCATTTCTCTGAATGAACTTCCAAGACAATATACTCTGTGAGAACGAAATTTATCCTGTAGCATGCTGCATCCAGTTCTCATGACCGTCCTGGGATGTACTTCTGGAAACTCCCAGAGAAGAGCAGGAGGAACTTTTAAGTTTTTAATCTACTCCAAAAGGAGAGACTAAACAGGACTCATTTAGTCTTCTCACAGAGCATGGGCAGTGGTGTGATTTTCCCTCAGTCTGTAGTTTCACTGTCTAAACGCTGAGATGTGACATTTCGAGGCACTCTCTGTTGCTCCTTTGGATATAGTAGTCGTAAATGACCTGTTATTTCTACTTTCCTGTGTGTTTACTAAGCAAAGGGGAGAACTCTATTACAGTAAAGAAGGATTAAAAGGGTCTGCTATGTGTATTATCAAAACCAAGGGTTAAATGCTTAGCATGCTTTTCTACACATATAACTCATGTACAATTTTGACCTAGCTGGCTTAAAATACTGACAACTGGCTATGATTGGTCAAATGTTAGTATGGACACATATATTGCATAGGGAATATAACCCCATCTTTTTTAACTTGCGAAATCAAAGAACTTACACTGAAAAAAGTTTCTCTGTATCAGACTGTAAATTTCTGACATTGTTCTCCAGGCTGGGAAACAAAGTAGTTGCCTTCCATATTCAACTCAGCAATTTCACTCTGGAACTTTGAAATGCTGTTAAACACCTCAGGATTTCCCATATTGATTTCAGCATTCTCAGATGTTTTATTCTTTGCCGTTAAACATTAGCATAGCAGGCAATTGCAGTGGCTCAGAGGCAGCTTACAGGGCATCTGCTTAGACCCACTCCACTGGCTTTTCTGATCTTCGGCTTACTGAAGAGAGAACAAGTCTGTTTTCTCTTTTGTCAGTGGAAAGAACTACCAGCTGGTGGCATTCTTTGTCTTCACTATTTGAAGAAAACTTTAGATACATGTTTATATGCCCCCTTCCTATCATATATATTTTTTGTTTACCATAAAGAGAAACTTGAATATTGGAATAGGTGCTTTCTTATTCTTTGCATATAGTCTTACTCTCATTCTTGTGTGTGCCTATTTGTATTTTATCTTTGTTTCTGTTTTTGTGACATAGAACTTTAAAGAATGATTTTCCTTTCAAATATCTAGAAAAATATTCTTAATGCCTTCTTGGCTTATTAATTCATTAAAGTATTACTTTCTCTTTGTGAGAAACTGTGACTTACTGATGGCTACTCAATATAAATTCTGGGAATTTTGTGTTCTGCTCTGAGTCTGAGTATAAAAAGAAGACATTTATTTCCTTTTCAGGGCAGATTAAAATGTCTTTCTGGAATTCAAGGTGAAAATACATTAAGTAGCTGAGAACAGCAGAATTAGTCATTTTTTCAGTTGCTCCAAGATCTGTAAAGCTTTTGATATATGTGCAAGGAATTTTATGGGGAGAGCAGGTGCAGTATAGAAAAATGGCCCATTCTACATTTTTTACAATAATTTTGGGATGTTCTTCTATGTCTTCTGCTTTGCAAAAATCTATGAACTACATTCCCAAGTTTTTTTAAAAAAATATGATGGATGCCAAACCTAAAACCTAGGAAGACAAAAATAATTTCCATCTCATTACCGAATTTTGGACATATCATCTGCTAGGCAGGAACTTCTGGGGTCATGATCCTATCTTTGAAAGAGGGAGCTGCAGACCACTAAATCCTGTTAGCATTTCTTTCACTTACATTACTTTATTTGTGTATTTTCCTTCTCAGAAGACCTGCCAGAGAAAACGTCAGTGGGCAAGCTCAGGTTTTTCAACCCAGGAGTCATTCCTATATGCCAATAGAATACGAAAAGCATGAGAAGGGAGACCTTGAACTGAGCATGCTCAAGAATGTGCTTGTTTCTCCAGGTGATGATGAATATAAATGTTCTCTGAATCTACCCCCTCTGCCTCCTGTCTTTAGGCAGACACTGCTTTGGAAATTATTCTCATGATTCCCAAGGCTTTCCTGACCCACTACAAATAATGCACGGTACATCATTCAGTTATCATCTTGTGCATATTGCGCTTCAACTGCCTCAAGGTATGAACACATTGTGTGTAGTTACAGAAAAGCTGTGGCCAAATGCCACATAGTGATCCTTCAGCTGTGTGCGGGATGACAGTTATTGTAAGACCATATCTAAAGCACTGATTTCCCATTCCTAACTTGTGAATATTCTGTATGATAATACTCACAATGGTGAAATTACCTACTGACATATTCTCTGAATTGATTCTACCTTTCCCTGACACATACCCCTGGAAGCAGTTCAATTTCAGCATGTGTATTTCAAATTTTGATCATCATGCAGACCGTGAAAACACAAGCTTTCTATGACCTAGCCTGAGTGTGAGCATCCCAGCTAAACACCTTGACTAAGAAAAAAAGACATCAAAGAATTCAGTTTCTAATTATCTATTTAAATATTATTTCTACCTTCTTATTATTGCAATAAAATAATTATTTTAAAATCTAACAGTTTCATAAATATGGTTTTATTATGAAATTCAATACATACTAAAAGAAAATCCAAATTAATTTCCATAATACATTTTATATTAAATTCAGTTTTTAATATCAAATTTAAAGATTTTTGACTTTATTTAGCATATGACTTTTTTCTATAAAATTTTGTGTAATTTGGATCTCACAGCATTATATCAGCAATTTTAATATTCTTTTGGTTCCAGTCAGCTAATGTGTTATAGTATTATAACTTTCTGGAATAGGTGATGGGTATATCTGAAGGGACAATATTTCAAAACAGTCATACAACATGGGTATTCTTTACCTGAAATGCTTGGATTTAGAGTTCTAAAAGCTTAAGATCTTTGATATTTTCATATATGGCATATTTTAATAAATTGTCTTGGGATATATCAATGTTAACACTAAATTTATGAGTCTCATCACATACAAATAGTCTGAAGATAAGTTTACACATTTCAAGATTTATTTTGTTCATTAAACAAAGACTCACGTGTGAGACCATATGTGGAATTCTCTGTCTTACTGGTATTCAAACATCTTCTGGCTTCATAACTTTCAGATTATTAGATATGTGAGTTAGGGATACTCAATGTGTATGGATGCGCACTTAATCTACAATATAAATCTGACATAATATCTGTACTCTTATGCTAAGATACAAGTTGATCCTTCAAGTAAGTCTTGGCATTATGCATTCTTTCCAACCAAACCTAACCATGTAAAATATTTATGAGATAAAACAAGATATTTTGATATAATATGAGCTTTGGAATAGTTAATTTTACTAAAATTGATGGTTTTGATGAGCTCACTTGAGTGAAGAGAAGAAATGATTTCATTGGCGAAGCACATCAAATATGAAATAGTACTGACAATTTCACCTCCAAATTTATAAAATAAATAAACTAAAACACTTAGTTTGGAATGTGTGAGGCAGAATATGGTAAAAGAGGAGTTCTGTTGTGACATTTCAAGGAGCATATATTTGCTAAAGTTATAGTGTGTAACTGGCAATATGTTGGATGTGGTGAACACTTCAGGGTTGACAGAGGTCATTTCTCTCTTTGCCTCCTACTGTGTTGCTGTTTCATGTGGTTGGAACAGGACATAAATAACCTTAGAACCTTTGGAACTGGCACAGAATGCACCATTGCCTAGCCTTAAATATTTCTTTATTGTCTCTTTCTCAAGTATGAAATTATAAACGGTATGCTTCCTCTGAATTTCATCTCATGATAGGTACCAGAAAATTCTCCTGCTTGGCTTCTGCTACCTACCAGTACCTAAAAGTATGCCTTCCTTGGTCACAAGCAATGTGATTCCCAGAGAATTGGGCTATCCACAGGACCCTCAGACAACATATATGTTGGTGATTCAATGACAATGAATTAATATTTTAGGGAAATAACTCACATCTAAAGGAAGCTAAACTGTAAACAAGCAAAACGCCAATGAAACACTAACGACATTCCTACAGTCTTTCCAAAGGTAACTACAATTTTATGAAAACAAATCATCAGTGTTACACTATGTTTTACATTAATGACTTACTTTCAACTTAAAGAATATTAATTTGACTAATAGCTGAATCTTCAAAGTTCATAGTATTACCAAGCTTTGCAAGTATCTGGTTTCTCTATACCAAGGTGGTACTACTGGCATTTTAAACCTCATATACAGAGCTTGTGCTCAGTATCTCTAGAAACTCAGCCCTTCACAGAAGCACAAGTTGACAATTACTATGGGAATAAGAGAGAGGAAAATGGCTACACAGGAATAAGTCACTTTGGCAGGTTAAAATGGATGGCTGTTATTATTACCTTTAAAGCTTTTACTTGTGGATCATAGTCTTTAAAAGGTTAGAACTGATTTTATAATGAAGAATAAATGCTCTTGAGAATCGAGATTGTGTCACACAGATCACTAGCCAGATTTCAGTTCCATAAAAATACCACGGATTAGATAAAGAACTTTGAAATTTCTTGTATTAATTAGCAATTTTGGTCATTGAGGTTTTGATGTAACTCCTTGAATTTTCAGGTAGAAAATGACATTTAGAGAAGTGGTGCAGGATAATTGTATTCTGTCAATCATTTTTTAAAATAAACGCTGATTGGCCAGGCAGGAAGTATGGGTGGGAAAACCAGACAGGAAGTAGAAATGATGCAATGAGAACAGGAGAATTCTGGGAAAGAGGAAGTTGATTCCTCCCACTCCTGCCCAGTCTACGAAGAAGCAAGATGTGAGCTGCCCTGCTGAGAAAGGTACTGAGCCATATGGCAAAAATAAATAAGAATAATGGGTTAATATAAGTTACAAGAACTAATAAGAAGCCTGAACTAANGAGAACAGGAGAATTCTGGGAAAGAGGAAGTTGATTCCTCCCACTCCTGCCCAGTCTACGAAGAAGCAAGATGTGAGCTGCCCTGCTGAGAAAGGTACTGAGCCATATGGCAAAAATAAATAAGAATAATGGGTTAATATAAGTTACAAGAACTAATAAGAAGCCTGAACTAATGAGCCAATCAGCTTTATAACTTATAGAGATCGCTATGTGATTTTCTTTGGGACTTGCCAGCTGTGGGGTACCAGGAGGGACAGAAACCCCAACAAGCAGGCCCTCATGTTACAGAGAAGTGTAGGCATTTCAGTGTTGATGCAACAGAATACAGGGCAGTGGTTAATTAACAGCTTTATTTTATGATAATATCATTTCTTTTATAAATATTTGTAAAATCCAATTTAGATGGTCTATGTGAATCCTGGTAAATGTACTGAGATTTTTAAGCTATTTCAAGCTTAGATATATAGGGATTCAGTGCTTTCATTATATTACTAAGTTTTTATTTTGCATTTGGGAAAAGTTGGTGTCTATATTTAATTTATTGAGGGTGAAAACCATCATACATCCTCATGAAAAAAGTGTCTTTGAGCAAAACATAGAGAGCTCTGAACAAGTCATAAAGTAAAAGATAATCCAGTAATGTTCTGTCTTTTTAGACTTATTTATTTATTTATTTTACATGTGTGACTGTCTTGCTTGTGTGTATATTTGTGCCCCATATGCATGCCTGGCAGAGGGATAGGTCAAAAGAGGACATTGGATTCCCTAGAACTGGAGTTCTAGATGGCTGTGAGACAAATTGATCCTAGTGCTGTGCCAGAGCAACAGAAGCTTTCAACCACTAAGATATCTCTCAATCCTCCAACATTTTCAGGAGAATAAAATATGCTGGGTGGTGGTGATCCATGCCTTTATTCCCAGCATTTGGGAGAAAGAGACAGGCAGATCTCTGCGAGTTCTAGGCCAGCCTGGAACTACAAGAGCTAGTTCCAGGACAGGCTCCAAAGCAACACAAAGAAACCCTGCCTCAAAACCAAACCAAAACAAAATACAACTTTTAAAAATTTTGTCATCGTTCTATCCTTCCTTAAGTGGTATTTAAAATAATAATGCAGCTGTGGTTGAAAGAAAATGAAAAATAACTGAGTAAGGTCTTTGTGAGTTCCTAAAAGCCTAGACAGCTACAGCAGTCTTCTGTAGGTTGAGGATAAACACTGAGGTTTGTGCTATAATGGGAAGGGAAACTATTCCATGCTTAGCTTTCAATTCCTTGGTGCCACAAAAGCTATAGGAAGACTAAAGACCATCCTTAACCACCCCACTTAGTTATGGATGGGTAAGAAACTCTTGAAGGGCTAAATTCCTAAGTTTGAAGACAAATTCATCTATAGGCTTCAAATCATTTAAAATGTTTTTAAATTAATAGTGAATTTCAAAAATGTCAGTCATAAAAAAAGAGAAAGACAGGAATAACACGGGGAAAAGTAAGCAGCCTCGGATAAAGCAGTTATCAGGCAGAGAGATGAACAGAGCTATGCTTGAGAGTCAAATAGATAAAAGATCACATATTTTGATAAAGAATAGAAGACTAAAATGAGATATAAAATACTGATTGCAAAATAAATATAGCATGGAAAAGCACATTAAGAAGAATAAAGTAACTGATAGATTGTTTTGATATTAGATGTGACATTGCATAATAAAAATAGTATTGACCTGGGAGATCAGTCTGAAGGGAAGACGTAAAATAAAGTAGTGCTAGGGGAAATCGAGAAAAAAACAGGAAAGTCATCCAGAGAAATCTGAGAAAGTCTATGTATACACTTATACTCTTACAGGATAAGGGAGGAAATCTGGCAGAGAGAAACCCTGGAAATAAAGCTTTAAGCTTCATCAAAATTGTTAAGCATCTTGCTCAAGATTTATGAAGTTTATAAACTTTATATAGGTTAAAAACATATTCTACATTCTTATAATAACAAATAAAATCCAAAGACAAAGCAGACGTACAGTATAGATCTCCCTCAGAAGAGTGAAATGGTAGTGTGTAAGATATCTCGCCATAACAATGGATGCCAGAAGATACTGAAATACCAGCAAAGGGCAGAGAAAAGCAACCATCAACTTGACATTTGACACCTTGTAAAAATAATCCTTAATAAGAATGACATCTCAGTTCTCCTCAGTATATTTTTCATGATACTAATTTTCATATAAGTCCAAATCATATTAACTATGAGTCGAGTGTATGTATCCTTGTTTATCTAACTGTGGGTCCATTACCATCATTGCCTATACAGACTTCAAAAGCCTTCCAAGTGCTCCAACTCAGGGTTGCAAATGTGTGCTCATGGTGGCCTTAGCAGTAACACATAGAGAAGTTAATAATTTGTCCAAAACCATACCATGAATACGTGATGAGGCTCTTCCATCTCATGTCTAGCCTCTGCACTCTGAAGCACAACAGTTCAAAATCTTTCTTGCCGTCAGAACCTATAGTGACTTACTGACTTTAGTATTGTGTGAGTAGTGGTTGCTTTTGGTTTAATAATAGTAAAATCATACCACTATTCCAGAACAAACCAATATCCAGCTTCAGATAACTCTAGCCTCGTTAGAAATGATAACCCAAAAGTGAATATGGGAAATAAAGTAACCTCAATACTCTTGTTAACAAAGATATTTCCAAATTGCTTTACTTTATTTTATTTTAGGCGAGACTCTCCTTGAAATCAGAATCTTCTTTTCCTAGTCCTCTGACTCCCAGGATCTTAGGCATCAATTTAATTCTTCTTAAGAATCAACTGACTTAAACTTTTCAAGAATTCTGTTGATTTTTCCCATTGTATGGATCAGAGAACAAAAGCACATAGTTATTAAATTGTTAGTGCCATGGCGTTGTAAGTGCTAGACGCATGTTTCCATATCAGCAGCAGAACCCAGAGCAAACTCGTCCTTTTCTAACAACTGCATTCTGACTTACTGCAGCCATTTCAAATATAGACAGATTATTATTTTTAAGAAACAGATACTTAAACTGGATAAGAAAATTGTAAATCATTGTGTAAGTTATTCATGGGAATATAGGCTTCCAAAAGAAAACACTACCAACTAACCAAGGAAGCAGACTCATGAATGGATAAGTTCATAAAACTGGACATCTAATGGACAGAAGAAATTCCAGTGTACACAAGTAGATTCTCTTTTATAGAGGAAGGCAGTTGCTAAGACAGAGCAGTTGCTAAAACAGAAACCCAGGTTGATTCCAGACAAAATTCAGAAACAAATTTTTAAACAGATGACTTGTGTGTAATTAAAAATGGAAGTAGTGAGCATTAGCATGCTAAATATTCTCTTTTGTTGCTCTGGCAATCTCAGGGAATCTCAGGGAAAAACTTGAATATGCATCAGGTTTTGGGTGAGGCCAGGCCTTTCACTGTGTATTTGTTATGGGGTGAGTTTGGTAGCAGAATGTGTTGTATTTATATGATTGAAGCCTGTATTCTGAATTTAATTAAGAACCAATAATTGAGAATTCTCAATGTTTTGAGTCCTGTTTTTATATCAGTGCATTAGAGCAGTCAATAAAGACTTTGGGATTTTGAATGACTTTGTTCTGAATACCATGTGTATGTATATCTTAAATCATGCATTAGTAATGTGTCAGGCACTTAATGAATACATGAAGTAGAGAAAGGAAGTAGGTGTATTGAATACTATAACATTTTGTCTAAAGGAAATTCATGTGAAAATGGATTTTTCTTCAATAATGTGTAAACTCAGTTTTACTGTTTCATTCTGAAAACACTTGATTTGTATTATTTAGAAGCCCACACTGATTCATGAATAACATCTTTACAATACAGTGAAAGTGACACATAATGTTGAGAAATCCAGGAAAATAACAACCATTTACGACTTGTAGGCATTGTTCTGGTTTCTGTGCAAAACACACACTGACTATAAAATTGCTTGTGGGACATATGGCATTGCACTACTCTGTCCCTTTTTTGTCATGCTTACTTGGTTTGTCTTCTCATTCCTGATGTTGCTTTCACTTCACCCTATATCAACTGCCACTTGCTATATGATGTTAGTGACATTTTGGTCATTTTCTTGTATCCTAGCTAAGAACTAAGGTGACTGGACTATGGAGTCCTGCCTAGCAACTGACACTTTCAAGAGCAATGAAGACTTCCTACAAGATGCTTTGAGATCAAGTCAAAAAGAAAGAAACCAAGCTTTCATCTATGAGAAGGGCATTTCAGTTCCATGAAAGTAAACTTCAGTGTGGATTTAGATAATCCCCAGGCAGCACTACCATGCATTTCCACATGTGTGAAGGTACACACACACACACACACACTCATATACACATTCACACACATTGGCTACCTTAGAATTTGGTGAACTGAATAGAAAAGTACATGAGTTAGTTTTTGTGAACTTCACACACATCTAGGCATATAAGGAAAGAGGGAGTCTAAATCAAGTAAGTGCTTCTACAAGCCTGGCTGGTGGGCATTTTTGTGGGACATTATTTTTACTGCTAATTGATGTTGGATGGCTCAGTCTTCTGTGGGCCTTGTCTCCCCTTGGCAGGTTGACATAACCTCAATATCCAAGTAGCTGAGGAAACCAGGGGAAGCAAGCCTGTAAACAGTGTTCCTCTGTGGTGTCTGCTTCAGTTCCTGCCTCCAGGTTCTTGCTTGGGCTCCTATCCTGGTTACCCATAATGATGATTATAACTACTAAGCTAATAAAAATACTTTATTCTGCAAGTTGATTCTGGGCACTTTTTTTAAAAAAAATCACAGCCATACAGAGCTAAGATGCAGTAAATTAGGTTTTGAATGATACACTGGTAAGTGTGAGTGAGGTTATCCTCTACACTGTTCTTTCATCTGAATCTTTAAAGAATTGTAAGCGATCTCACCCATTCCATTTCCCCAAGCTCTCCCCAATCCTCCTCTTCTCCCTTCTCTTTCCCAATCACCCCTTACCCCCACCTGACCCCCAACCCCGTACTCCCAACTTTTGTCTGGCAATCTTGTCTACTTCCAATATCCAGGAGGATAAC
>LOJH01048362.1:0-12676 GCA_001685095.1 Ellobius talpinus
GGTATAAGCTAGCCTTGCGGGAGCCGGGCGGGATGAAAAGCAGGCCCGCTCCCCCTTCACTACAGCCAATAGTTCCAGAAAATGGAATACTGAGGCAGGAGGATTGACACAAGTTAGAGGCCAGGCCATAGTGATCCTGTCTGAAAATAAAATGAGAAAAACAGAGCCATGTAGATATGAGTTCCTTTTGTCCTCCTAAGCTGGGTGTTAACAATTATGCTTACATGAAACTGCTTTTCCTCAGGTTATATTTTCTAACTCAATCATCCCTGATTCCACCTTCCCTTAAAATATTGTTCATGCATTTGCTCTATTTATACATGCATTTTCTAAAGTTAAGCTTCCTCCAATCCTCAGGGAAAATGGGATTCACTAATAAGAATGTTAGCAAACGTCCTTGGGCCTCGGTTTCACCATCCGTCAAAGAAGGATTGGGCTGGATGACCAACTGTGGCTTTCAGTTTTCTAGCAGTGGGATGCAAAGAAGAACGAATTGCTCAGCAGAGCACAGTTGAGATCTTATGCAAGGCCTCTACATGAATGAAGTCTTTCAACCCAGTTGTTACACTAAGTTACTAAGAATGCATCCCCATGATGATGAAAAAAGAAGTCTAGAACCTGAGCAAATTGTTTGTGGTACAGAAACAGGTAAATCTTCTCCTGTCATAAAGGCCTTGGTCCTATGCTGTCTTGCCTGTCCCACATCCATGACAGAGATTGTTCATAGTCAGGGAACTCCTGACTGATGAGCGCAAGCTGACCCAGGAACCTAGCCTAACAGTTCAAAGAACCACAGCTCTATTAGTTGTTTTTCTATTACTAAAGCAACTTAGGGAAGAAAATGCTCATTTTGGCTTGACGTTCTGGAGGGAAACAGTCCATCATAATGGAAAGGCTTGGTAGCAGGAGCACCAGCCCAGCCTGGCATTCAGGAAGCTAATGGATCACATTTCATCCACACACAGGAAGCAAAGAGAGGAACAGAAAGTGAACATAGGTTATATAACTTTAAATCAATCTCCAATTACAAGCTTTTTCTTGGAAGGTTCCACCTCCTCAAGGTTCCATAACCTTTCCAAACAACTCTACCATCTGAGGACCAAGTGTTTAAAAGCATAGACCTATCGGGGACATTTCTTATTCAAACCACAATAGACAATCATTTGGCATAGATACACAGAAATGTCAGATACTCACTGGCACTTTCAATAGGTTGAGCGTATTTTGTCATTCATTTATGTTATGTTATTCTTTCAACAGCTTGGGCTATCATTTGTTTAATTAGCCCACACTTTCCATATTCTACAGCTGAGTCACACAGAAACTAAGTCAGACCATCCAGAACACAGAATTCTTCTTAGCTGCCAGTATGTGGCCATTTCATACAAACTATTTTGGGTTTCTCCCCTTGAGAGACAATGATAACATCAGTCAATATAGTTATGGTTATGTTTTTATTGATCTGAAATGGCTGCTCCACAGATCCAGAGGGCTGGTCACCTCTGTCCTGGGCACAACTTCTGTGTCTGCTCGTGAATGGCCATCATTTTGTTCTGGTGTCTCTAAAATCCATGTGTGCCTTCCACAGGATATACGGGACAATTTTCTTTATCGCAAGAAAAAATATCTTTCCAGCTTCTCTTTATTTTGTCTGTAGAAATATGACAGAAAATAAGGCACACCAGTGAATAAAACAAGCAATGGTAATAATGCTATAATTTATAAATACATTTAGAGCTGAGATGTTGAGAAATTTTATGTATAGACAGTATGATCAAAACTCTCTGGGAAATGCAAGCCTATTAGATAAGTGAGTATGTAGCCTCCAAATGCAGCCTAAGATTTTGTAAGATCCACAACCTACTGTTCACTTCTATGTGATCAATATAGAATATACTAGAAAGAAGAGTGTGGCAGTGATACAGGTACCAACTATTTCCTTTCTGGTATTAGATTGTCATCACCTGGGTCTGAGCTAAACCTCAGTTGTTACATTTGTTAAGGAGACCAATAGACCCATTTGCTAATGAGGCCATAATTCAACTGCTGTGTACTCAATCCTCTTGTTTATAAAATGAGGGCATCAATAGGATTCTTTTAAGCTTATTTGGAGGCATCATTAAAAGGCAGCTTGGCAGCTTCCAGCATTCTCCAACCCATAACAGACGATGGAGTCTTGGATCATCCAGGCTTAGAAGGTAAAGGTTTTTTCCACCAAGCCTGAAGGCCTGAGTTCAATCCCCAAGATCCACATGATGGAAGGAGGGAAATCACTCCTACCAGATGCCCTCTGACTGCCACGCAAGATAAGCACACATCCCTACAGACACATACAAATAAATACAAACTTTAAAAAAAATAAGTAGAATCTTATAGCCCAGCATGCTTGCCCATGTCTATAATCTCAGCATTCAGGGCATTGAAGCAAGTGGATTGCCACAGGTTTAAGGCTACCCTAGGTGTTCTATTCATGAGATTCAACTGCCCTTGTGAATATATGAACTCAGGTCTTGAGAAGCCTTGCCATTTTTGCTGTACTTCTGTTAGGATACTCCCTTATTATATGGAGAAGCCCATGCTAGTCACCTTGAAGCTACAAAAACACCCAAAGAGACTGGCCCATTGAATAGACAGTACCAAACTTGACTTCCCAGTGGGGCCGTGCAAGAGCACCCAGCATTTCTAGGCCACCTATTGACAAGAATAACTTAGTTGAGTCCAATTCAAACTGCGGAGCTAAAGATTCATGTATATATATGCATATATATATATGCACACACATATATACACATGCATTGTGTGTATATATATGTATATATATATACATATACATACATACATACAGAGAGAGAGAGAGAGAGAGAGAGAGAGAGTCTTTCAAGAACTGTGAATGTGAGGCCGGGCAGTGGTGGTGCACACCTTTAATCCCAGCACTCAGGAGGCAGAGGCAGGCAGATCTCTGTGAGTTTGAGGGCCAGCCTGGTCTACAAGAGCTAGCTCCAGAACAGACTCCAAAGCTACAGAAAAACCCTGTCTCGAAAAGCCAAAAAAAAACCAACTGTGAATGTGTGGAGTTGTTTGTTACAGAGCCAATCTGACCAATACTGTTACCCTATTTTACGTTCTTCTAGGTTTCATAAGACAAGTAACGAGGAATGGAAGAGGGATGATAGTCCCCATACATTGCATTAGAAAATAGATTGCACTATTTGACAAGGTACACACCCAAATAGACCTGTGGGAATCATTCATTTAGCAATGGAGACATTACATTTTGTGTCGATCCTTTTCTGTTTTAATCAAAGAACAAACAAGCAGAACTTTGTTGCTATTACTGTCTAACACATATGTGTGTAATTGGGAAGCAAGTGTGTACGCTGAGTCTTTGAGAGTGATGCAACATTCTAAGTTGTGCTACCAATTCTAACAAAGATAGCATATGAAATACATTAGAAAATGAGGCTATGATCATCAGTTGCATAAGCTGACAAATGGAAGACCAAACCCCAGACTAAAGGACCTACAGACCCAAACAGGAACTAAGCACAGTGCAAAATGAACAGAGCATTTACTAAAGAAAAATGAAAGGATTTTCAAAAAGCAATTGTCTTCCTTGGAGAAATTAAGCATAATGGTTACTTTTTAAATTATAAAGTTTTCTGAAGTATAAATATGGAAGAAATGGGGAATTCATTTTTAAAAGAGAATTGTCTAAATTCTACTCTGGTGAACGTTCCGTAATTAGGTTTATGGATGAGCGCATCTGGAAAGCATCAATCTTCTAAGTCAGGAAATTAGGCAACGTGTATTACATTGTGGGAGAACCATGGAGGTCCCCATCTACATTAGGAATAATCCTGGAGCCGGAGGAGATGGCTCAGCACTTTGAGAGCATGGACTGCTCTTGCAAAGGAACTGTGTTGGATTCCCAGCACCTATACTAGAGAGCTCACCACTGCCTACGACTCCAGTTCTAGGGATTTGCTGCCCTCTTCTATCCTCCACAGGAATCCGCACACATGTGGAATACACATGCATACATACACACACACACACACACAAATAAAAACTTAAAAAAAACAAATCTGATCTCTTCTACCATATATTTTATAAAAGAGAAAACAACATGAGTCTCAAAATTTAATTCACTCTGCAGACAAGCATAAATACTGGGCACGTTCGTAAGCTTTGTTAGGATTTCACAGCTAATGCAAACATCTAACAACGCAAATAATGTCTAAGAAGAAAAAACACTGGACTAGAACTGTGCTCCTGGCCAAGTTTACCAAGGATTATTAAGGGATTGAATGGATTAATATCTTTGTGCTCTTGCAAGAGCCCCGGGCATACAAGGGCTTGAGGGTGCTGAGAAATTACAAAGAGAGTAATCCAGGTGGGGTCTGCCAGGGAGTGTTTGGCTTGGCATACACCTTGGTTTGCATACATGCCCTGAGTAGCCATTATCTCTGGATGCCTTAGAACTGCTCGTTATCCTTGCAGGCCTCCCCAGAATCTCTGACATTAGAGAAGTGACACGAGCTCAGAGGAATGAAGTAACTTACCCATGAACGCTCAGTTCAGCTCCAACGGGCTCCTAGCCCCTTGTTCTAGCCATGTATTAGGCTACCTTCAATGATCATTCTAGGGTCAATGCAATTTTCTGTCGGAGCTAATCCAATTCACAGCAGCAACATCCCAGACTTCTTGGAGTCTTGTCCCTGCCTCCAGATTCCAGGCTGAAGGACCTACCCAGCTAATAACTGATGTGTCATGAGCTCAGGACTCAAACTTGATACAACTCACGTCTGCATACACTCTGTACATGCGTGTAAATGCAATCAACTAGCCTTTCCAGAGACCCATAGCCACGCTTCACCTACAGACACGTCAGTACATTCCATTCATTTATAAACACATGGAAGGGCGAGGAGAATTCGCTGCCTTTCACAGTTCATCCCAGCCTGGGTCCCCTTTGCACAGTGGCTCTTGATTGGGGGTGGTTTTCATCCAAAAAGACCGTTAGCAGTATCTAAAGAGAATTCTGATGGTCACAGATGGAGAAAGAAGGGCACATCACTGGCTGCAAATTCTGTTGTTGCTTGGATCCGAAACATCTCCCCATAGGCCCATGATTTCAATGCTGGGTACCCAGGCTGGAGGCTTTAAGAAGACGGGTATGTCTGAAGGAAATAAGATATCAGGGACGGCTCCCTGACTGGGACTACATTCTCTGCTTCCTGTGTGCCATTATGTAAACTGACAGCAGCAGGAACTACCATCATCACAGGCTGAGTCACCTCACCTGTACCTTCCCTGTCACAGCGGACCTAGGTCTCTTCAAACTCGGAGCCAAAATAAATCTCTAAATGTCAGTGCTTCTGCCAGGTATATCAGCCATGGCAAAGAAAAAAAAAAGGTACTGCTGAATGAATGTCCTAGAGTGCGTGAGGCAACCCTTTATAACAAAGACCCCACATTTGTCATGGGTAAGAAACCCTCCTTTATTGCCCATAAAACTCTTACAGTTCCTTTTTGTTAGAAAAAAAATTACAGGCAACAATAGGATTACCTTTCAGAATGCTTGCCAGTCCCGAACAAGAAGGGGCTCTATGCTAAACCTTCAATACGGGTCTATCTCACAATAAACAAAGGACTCATTGATTCATCAAATGCATATGGCACAGGCACCCAGGGTAGGGGTGGGTGAAACACTTATCCTTTCTGCTCTAATGGAGACAAGAGACTAGAGAGCGAGACATCCATCAATCAAACAGTCACACAAACAATAATAGTTGCCATTATTGTCATTGTTATTATTAAGAGAATTGCTCTTTTTGGTGACTTCCCTATGCTTTTATTCCTAAGCTTTTGCCATGATATATATATATATATATATTAAGGATATAATATATAATTACACATATAACAATTATATGTTATATATAATTATATATGTTTATATATATGTTTATATATAAAATTCTGAGGCTAGTACCAGCTGTGAGCTACTAAACTTCCATGCCCACCCTAGGATGGAAGAACATGAAAGCTCTCTGCTCATCTCTCAGCTCTCTGACCTCTAGAAAAAGCAGCCTGCGAGTTCTAATTGCCTGCTCCTAACTCCACAGCGTGTCGAGAAGGGGGCATGTGCTGTGGGCAGCGCTGCCACCACACTGCGTTGCTATAGTAAGGATGCCCTTTATTGATCAGACTCGCCGGGAGTCATGTATCTTCCCAGCCGGTGCTGAGCTCCCCAAGGGGCAGTTGGCAGGCAGCATGGTCTCGCTAGACCAACACTGATCTCTAGTTCTGCCCTCTCTCCCGCCCCAGGTACCTGAAGGCTGCTTGAAAGAATAAAACACCTAATGCTTGTCTGGGGCGTTTTGTCGTTCACACACTAATTTGAAGTCATAGATCAACACTAGGGAGGGACACAAGGGAAAAGGGATTCGAAGGTTTCCCCGGTTCCTCAAACAGCCCTGCAGCCACAGTGCGCAAACCGACCGCCACCCCTCCCCCAGAGAATCCCTCTTACCCTTTAATTTCACCGCTTCCACAATGTCTCCTTCCTACCAATGTTTCTATTTCAGGGAATCTGACACCCAGCACTGGAACAGGGCAGCAGTGTCTTTGTTATGGATTAGAAAGTCAATGTCCTGAGAAGTCCTTAGACTTCCTTGGAGATCACAGGGCCTGTTAGTGACCATACGGGTCAGAGCAATGTCACATTTCTTTCTCCCTCTCTTTTATTAGCCAAAGAGAATGGGCACATGAAGGTGTTTCCTTGTGGTTTCCAGAACCTCTAGGAAGTAGTGCCTAGCTGGCCAGGATCGGTCACGGGATGGGGAGGAATTTGGAGGTGATAGATACCCAGCCTTGGTTTCAACCTGGCTCTCTGGTTTCTGCTCTGTCACAATATATAGCACCTCCTCCACTCTACATTCTTTCTGCCACAGAGTTGCCCTGATGTGTCTTCCCTGCTGTGACAGACTGAAATCCCCCCAAACCATGAGTAAAAGAAATCGTTCCTTCCTTTGGGTCTTCTGCCACAGGAACACAAAACTAAAACAGATTAAGACAAACATCCACATCCAATCACTACCTCCTAACACTTCACACTGTGAAAGAGCTGCAAAGTGACTATTGCTTCACCTCCAACCTCAAAAGTTCACAGCCAGGATCTCTGTAACTGCCTCTAACTGGACTATTTCAGGAATGTTAATTCTCAGATTTGGGGACTAAATTTTATAAAGCCACCCATCAAATGAAAGATGGACTTAAAATATATGTGTGGTGTACTATTCTGTGTGCGTGTGTGTGTGTGTGTGTGTATGTGTGTGTGTGTACGGACATGTACACACATATACCAGGATTTCCCAGTGAAGGTCAAAGGTCAATTCTGTGGATTCTGTTCTCTCCACCTTCACATGAATTCTGGGAACTGAAGTCAGGTATTCAGTCTTGCATGCCAAGCACTTTACCCACCAAGCCATCTCACCCACCAAGCCATCTCATCCACCCTAAGGGATAGACTCTCATGCCAATCCCTGGATACTCAACACTGCCCTTTTCTATTACCTCCTTCTTAGGTCCTCACACAGTTGTGGTCCTCTCTTGAACATACGATTAGACTAACTCCTGACCCACAGAAAAACAATGTATAGATTCACCGAGACAATAGTTACTCTGTCTCTTCTATCTCAATATCTCAACCCTATTCTCCCAGAGATTCAACAGTTTATAAGGGAATTTAGGGGGCTGAACAGAGTTGTAGCTGAGGGAGATGAATGTTGCCATTCAGACCCTGTGACCCTCAAGAGTAGGCAAGAAACAAAAACATCCATGAAATTCTGTAACCTGGGAGAACGGAAGTCTGGCAGTCTCTCCATTTCTACTAACTCAGTTATATTTTTTACTTTCTGGTAAACTCTATCTTCATCCTTGTTTTGCAAAATCAATCAATTTATGCCTGAATCGGGCACCAGGGGTCAAAGATAACCTGCACCCACTTCCCCAGTCTCCTTAACTATAAGCCACCCAGACAGCCCAAGGGGTAAGTTCTTCTTCTCACACAAAGTGAAAGGCATGTGGCCAAGTCACAGCAACCTGCAATGAACAGAAACAGAGCCAGAGCGATGCAAGTCACAGATGTGCCTCCCTCCCGGTGCTGAGCGTGTCACATCAGCAGAGCCCTGGAAGGTAGCAGAGGCAATCTCAGCACACAGCTCCTGGTTAAAATGCACACTTGAGAGATGTAGCTCTTCCCAGAGCTGTCAATCTTCCAGCATTCGCGATCCTGAAATCAATTGAATAGAAGGTTTTAACGTAACTTTCCCGCAACTTTATGCCCAGATGAAAGAAGAGAGGGCTAATTGCGCTTTAGAGCTCCTCCATCAGACGCTTTGTGGTCCAGGATCTCCGCGTACCTTATGCCTCAGTCCACACAAGATCACCCCTTCCTAAGAACAGACACACATCTTTGAGCTTGTTTCCTGGGGTGGAGGCATCAAAGCCTCTATGTCTGCAGAAATGGGGAGTGTCAACGCTTGCCATTTGCCATAGCACAGGGAGTTAAGAACTGTGTGCCTCCTGTAAGCGAAGGACGTTGTCAGTACCACAAGCCAAGACTCAGGTCCACTCCCCAATGTTGGTTTCCCTGGCCACCAAATGCCTTCTCCACCAGAAAGAAGACAGGCAGGAGACTGGTGGCTCACAGTCTTACAAGCATAAAAAGAGCAAGTACGTCTCTCCATGCTTCATTTTCTTAGAAGAGAGAGAAGTGAGTGATGGAGGCTTATGTCCACACCTAGACCAACTTCTATAGCTAGAGAGAAGGTAAATGATGGGCCATACCTAGGTAAGCGGGGTCCATCCCAGGCCAATAGAAGCAGAGGATATTGTCAAAGAGAAGAGAGGGTCAGCAGAGACCTAACTGTGGCACTGCTGTGAGCTGGGTGGCCACTCGCACTGTCTCTTCAAGAAACCCTTCACCTCAGCAGCCCTAAGATAGATAAAAACACATTATGCTGACAGAAAGACAACCTATAGGCACATTTGTGCAACATTTATTCTTCATTCCTCAGGGTCCTACCCAGGAGATAAACACTAGAGTCACAAGGACATTGTTTTAAAACTTTTGACTCTCTTTGTTCATCTGATAAAAAAAAAACTATGTGTTTACTCTAAGAAAGAAGATTAAAAAAAAACCCTATGTGTTTATGCTAAGAATGAAGGCAGGAAGGCGGAGGCAACAACGGAGGAGGCAGCAGCATTTAAAACATTTGTTCTCTAATGAAAAGGTGAACGTGCAATAAAATGACCCATGGGGAGGGCAACGAGAAACACAAGTGGCTAAGATGAATGGCCACTTAGACATCGGATCTCAACAGCTTTTGACTGACGAGTATGAATGAATTCAGGTGTAAAGTCAGATGAAGCTCAGGCTACCCATACGCAAAGGCCATGACCTTCCTGAATGCCACAGCAACATCAATGAGAAGGTCCCCTCCTGCCAGAACGCTAAATATTTGGGAGGAGCTACCCACAGAGATTATTTCCAGCATCTGCTGATGTCACACAGGATGAACCTCAGCTTGTTGGCAGATGGTGTCACGTTTCCTCAAGTGTCACAGTCCTGGTCATCATACCTGTCAGAGGCATACTTAACCCCCCACCATTGCCTCGGAGGCATTCTAAGCTAATTGCCATGGCTGAAAACAATCCCAGAAATTGCAAGAGACTTCATAAATAACAACGGGGCAAGCACGCACGACTCGCATTATGACAAGGTCTCAACAGCTCTTCTCTTTTCCTAGAGTGGAGCTCATGCGTTTGCGTTACTAATGAATCTTCCTCATTTGTGCGAGTGATGTTTCCATTTGACAATGACAAGGACATAAAGTGGAGGTTAATTTACTCCATGGCAAAGAGGTTCATTATTTAACCTGACGTTGAGGACAAAACAATGTAGCTTAATAGACGACAAATAGAAATTAGTTGTGATGAATTTTGCCATTTAATTCCAGCAGGCTCTCTGAGTGCTTGCCATAAACACGACAAGAGGCCTTACTTTCTCTGTGGGTGGGATGTGCTCACTTTGCTATTTTGAGGGTGTCATCCAGTGAGCTGGAGGCTTCCCTCGGGAAATTCTACCTGAAAGAGGCCATTTCCTGTTCTGCAGAAGACTAGAGACTGAGAGGCTGATGCTGAGTCCAGTTTCGTGGGAGGAACTTTTCCTAATACCAAGCCAACAGGTCACAAGGCTACGCTCTGCGTGCCTGACTGAGCCTTGATAGTTAGCAGAATTGGCACCTAAGCCCCTACTTGGAAGCTTTTCTTCTCCCACAGGAACGAAGCTGAATGGCAACAGAGAGAGGTGAACACAAAATCCCACCCCTTCCCAAGAAGCTATTTGCAATTGATCTCTGCTGGGAAAAGCCAAACCTGTTTCTCCAACAGAGTGCCACTGGGTGTATGACCCACACTGCAGGGCAGGCCCCGTGTCTGGGAATAGCTGGACCACACTGAAGTGGATCCCATGGTTTTTGCACACTTTTTGTTTTGTTTTGGTACTTTTTTTGGTCTTATTGTTTGGACCTTTGTTTTTACAATTTTTTTAAGCATGGGGTTGGGTGGGCAAGGAGGTAGTGAGGATCGAGAAGGAGCTGGGGGATGGGAAAGAGGATGATCAAAATATATTGAGTGTTAAAAAATTAATAAAAAATATTTAATATGCGTATAATTCTAGAATCAAAGAGAGCTTTCATTTGAATCCAGACAAGTGAGTAACAGGAGACTGTGGTTTGGATGAGTATCCCTGTAAAAATCTAACAAGTCAAAGCTTTGGATCTCAGAGGAAGACTATGAGAAAAGGTGCAGATCTTCAAGAGGTGAAGTAGAAAGTTCCTAGGTCTTTCAAGGTTGTTTCCCCACAAAGGATTTGAGAACCCACATCTCATCTAGTTGGGTTTTCCTTTTGCTTCCTTATTCATATTGAAGTATTTTTCTCTACTACACAGAGGCCCACAGCTGAGGTTTCCTAATCTTGGAACTTCCAGAACCCCAACCCAAAATGAACCTTTTCCCTTTGAAACTTGGTTGTCTCAGGTATATAGTTATAGTGAGGGAAAGAGACTAACATCTGGGTGGGGTGTACCTGAGGGGCTTATGCAATTTTTCCTAGTCTCTCTTAGTCACCTATAGAATGGGGGTGATAGTATTAATGTTTTCTCCATACTATATAGAGCAGATGGGATTTGGAGAATTGAGAGAGCCACAGAACTCAGAATTATTATGGATTCAATGTCACTGAATGATGGCTAGAAATTCAATCATTGCTTCTAATTGTATCTTCCTCTGTATCAAAAGATGCTCTTCATAAGGAAAACAGAACATGCCATCCATACCATTGTGTTTTAGGTGTACTCCTTTTCCCAGTGATATTTGCATTCATGCGTGCCATTTCGCCAAAGAACTATGCCCAGGATAAGGAATCCTAGGTCCGATTGATTAGATAATGAAGAAATTAAAGAGGAGACAGGATGTGCCAAGATTCCGTGTCAGTGGAGAACATAGGGAATTCAAGAGGCAGAAATAAATCCTGGACATTTTGAGCACAGAAATCCAGAGGGTTGTGGGAGGAGAGGCGGGGTCAAGGCTTTCCAGACTTTGAAGGCCATCATAATGAGTTTTGACTTCATCCAGTGAAATGATCAAATGCCATAAGATGTCTTAACCAGAGCAAGGGTATGTTTAGATTTCTTTTCAAAAAAATAATGCTGCAAGTGATATGTGGAGAACAACTTTAGAGGCAGGCAAAAAAAAAAAAGATGCAGCTGGACCAGACTCTTCCTACTGCTATGGAAACAGAGAGAGTGATAACTGAGTTATCACTGGGAGAGTGATGCCATTGATGAAGTGATAACAGAGAGAAACGAGTGTTTGAGAAACCATGCAGAAGGTCCAAGTCACAGCTCTAGGATGGGATAAAGAAGCAAGAGTATCAAAGAGGGTGGCATGGGTCACGTGGTTTAGCTTAAAAATGAAAGCGTTGTGTCGGGCAGATGGTTCTGTGGCTAAAGGGGCAAGCCTGGCATCCTAAGGTCCTCACTAGGATCTATGTCAACAGCTACATGTGGTAGCACACATCTGTAATCCCAGCACTGATACAAGAGATCTGATCCTGAGATAGTATCACCTGGAAGCTCAAAGGCCAGCCACCCTGGTGTGTACAGTGGAAACATAACCAGAGACCCTATCTCAAAAACAAGGTGAAAAGATGAGAATCGACTCCCAAAAGTTGTTCCCTGACCTCCAAATAGGCACTGTGGCTTGCACACACCTGCACTTACACACACACACCCATGCACACACACATGAATTTGAAAAAATTAACCCTAAGGGAGGAAATCAATTTTATCTAAATATATATATATAATAGCTGAGCTTATAACTCTGAGTATGTGTAAGAAAGGGGCAAGGGGTTGTGTGAGACCACTGTCCAATCACACACACATACATACATACTGACACATGCATACATACTGTATGTTACCACTGTCCATTCACACACACACTGTGTGCAGCCACTGTCTGTTCACACACACACATACACACACATACACACCTACATACATACATACTGTGTGTGACCACTGTCCATTCACACACACACACA
>LOJH01048363.1:0-13042 GCA_001685095.1 Ellobius talpinus
TTTGGAAGAGCAGGCAATGCTCTTAACCTCTGAGCCATCTCTCCAGCCCTAGGCAAAAATTCTTAAGAATTATATTCTAGGGGCTGGAGAGATGGCTTAATGGCTAAGAACCTGTACTGCTCTTCTAGACCTAAACTCAGTTCCCAGCACCCACATGGCACCTCACAACTACTTGTAACTCCAGCTTCAGGGGATCTGATACCCCCTTGTATCCCACAGGTATGTGGCGCACACACAGAGAGACACATAAATACAAATAATTTTTTATTAGCATAGGATTCATTGGTTCCATTTCTGGAATATACCCAAAGCAACTGAAATCACTCTCAAAGATCTATGATTGGCACAGCAGCCAAGAGGCAGTAGACCACACACTCACAAGGTCTTCATATTGTGAAATATTAGCCCTACCAAGGAAGGAAATTCTGATGCACACAGCAGCATGGATGAGCCTTGGGGACATTAGGCCAAGCACAAAGCCAGTCGCAAGAGGAAAACTACTGCACTGGTCCGCGCATTACCTAAAACAGTCAAGTTTGTAGAGATCAAAGTCACCGTGATCTCAGAGCCTGGGCAAGGTGGGATCTGGAAAGCGCAGGCTCTGTTTCTGAGCATGGAGAGGTCTGGGCTTCAGCTGCGCAGTGCATGCTTAGCAATCCTGAGTTCAACACATAAAAATGGGAGACGGTATTAGCCAGGCAACCGTGGCTCATGCCTTTAATCCCAGGGTGGCAGAGACAGACGGATCTCTGAGTTCAAGGACAGCCAGGGCTACACAGAGAAATCCTGTCTCATAAAGCCAAAAATGAATAAATAATGGGAGAAGATAAGGTTTATATGTGTGTTGCCACGGTTTAATGGAAGTGCAGTGGAGAGGCAGACAAGTACAGTCAGTGTGGCTCAGTGTGCCTACATCCTAGCTCTGTCGGCTGAGGAGCTAAAATGTGGTACCATGCTGGTAATGATGCACAGAGTGCTGTGTCTTGATCTCAGAACACCCACTTCAAGGAAACAAGCCAGGCACCTTGAAGAAGCTGATTCGGGACAGAGGGGAAAGAATAAAGGTATAAGCAGGACAAGATAGCCTCAAACTCACGGTTCTTCACTCAGATTTGAGTGCCGAGGTTACAGGTGTGGGTCCTATACCTGGCTTGCTGCTGGGAAATTAGAATAATTTTCAATAAAGAGCATTCAATTTATCCAAAATCGTCATCGTCGTCATCATCACAGGACCTCTCTTCAAGTGGTGGCACACATCTTTGATTCTAGTGCACCAGAGGTAGATAGAAGGCAGGTAGTTCTCTGTTGAATTCAAGGCCAGCCAGGGTTCCACAGTGAGACTTTGTTTCAAACAGACAAGCCAAAAAAAGGGGACCTAACCTTCAATAATTCCTAACACTGGGCCAGGGACTGGAGCATGGCTCAGTTTGTAAAGTACTTGCTATGCAAACCTAAGGACTAGAGTTCAGATCCACAGCACCCACATCAAACACTGACGGCATCCCTGTGTGCCTGTAATCAAGCACTGGGGAGGCAGAAGCAGGACTATCTCTGGGGCTACCTGGAAGCCATTCTAGGGAGTCAGCCCTAGGTTCAGTAAGGAAGCCCACCCTGAGAAAACTAAGGTGGAGAATGCTTGATGCAGACTCCTGGCATCAACCTCTGGCCTCCACTCCTCCACTCACAACTGTGAGCTCAAGTGCACTCAGACACCACTATACAAACAGGCAAACCTCGCACACATACACAGCCACACACACACTGGGGGAAAAGCAATTGGAACCAGTAATGAATGCTTACCTACACTCCAAGGGAAACCTTTAACACAACAAAACAAAAGAGGACTGGAGTACAGCTCGGTGGCAGAGTGCGTCCCTGGCATGAGAAAGGCCTTTGGTTCAAGTGCCAGTACTAGTAAACAAGCAAACAATAGTGGAGGAAATAAAGACTTATTTAATAAAGTGTGGAGAAGGAAATGAACGATTCACAAATTCTTGGATTGCCAAGAAGGTACTCACTAAAGAAAAAAGAACATGGTAGTCCCACACCTCCCCCTAGCCCCAAAGAATAAAATACTCTTGGAATAAAAATAGTAAAGCTATGGAAATATACCAACAGAGGGAAATTTGTCAAATGGAAAAAAATGTTGAGGGTCAGACTCCAAGAAGCAGAAAACAAAATCCATAACAATTCCAATAAGAAAAGGATCTCCCTGCTCTAATTGTGTGTGTGTGCGCGTGTGCATGTGTTTGTGTTTATATGCACACATAATAGTTCTAATCTATGTGCCTTGTGAAGGAGAAAAGAAGAGGAAGAAAGGGGGGTTTGGTCAGTTTGGGTCAGGAGTCTTTGGATATCTATCACAACAGATAAAATCGGCCACCCCAAAGCACATCACTGGAAATTGGAGCCTGAAGACTAAGAAAATCCATCCACCTTCCAAAGAAGGCTGAGAGAAGACATAAGCTCAAAAGGTTTGTCTGCAGCCTCAGACAAACCTTTAAAATTCTGAAAGAAACTGTTTCCCATCTAAAATGTTATGCTTGGCTAAACTGTGTACTTATCTGAGATTAAAATAAAGATATTTAGATACACACGTTCTCAAAAGCTTTACCTCTTGCATGCCTTTCATTAGAAAGCTCTCAGGAGGAGCTTGGGAGATGGCTCAATGTGGGTTAAATGCTTGTCCTGCAAGCATAAGGGCCTGGGTTCGGATCCTCCACATCCACATATAAAGGCTGGCATAGTGGAGCACGCCCATAACCCCAGGTTTACAAGCTCCCGTTTCAGTGAGAGACCCCATCTCAAAGAAATAATAGCAAGTGATAGGAGTAGATATCTGTAGTCAAGCGGCTTGTGTTCACATACGTACACAGAGAGAAGAGCACGCACGCACACTAGACAACAAAAGACAAAACCAAGATGAATGTTCAACCTGATTCAAGCATCCCACGGTGTCCACATGTACTGTACATTACATGGCTCCTCCATTAAAATATGCACAACTTCTATGACTTTATATATCTGAAAATTAACTGTTTAAAAAAAACACAACCTAAAAGAAAGTTACTACAGGTATCTCCTTGAGAAAGAGGAAAAGCTGGGAACAAGGATTAGGAGAGCACAGGGTGGGGGTGGGGTGTGCACAGCAAACTCCCTGTGCCCAGGTGGTCTGGAAGGTTAGAGAGAGCGGTTCCCAATCAGAGCCGTAGGAGACTCCTGAGAAGGAGAATTTAAGCTTAAATCCCTGAGAGAAAAACAAAACAAAACAGAAAAGACTACCTGGTGCCCCACACCTAGAATCCCATCATTCGGGGCAGAGGCAGGAGGATGGCACTGAGTTTGAGGCCAACCAGGTCTACACAGGGAGACCTTGACTCCAAAAACACATAGTAACAACAACAACAAACCCTGTAGCACCCAACATTTCTATACTACTTACAAAATCTGGAGGTCCACTGCCACAGTTTAGCAGATACCAGCAGAAGCGGTGTTCTCGGCTCACAGACAGGTAGCACCCCACTTCTCCAAGCAGGGTGCGGGGAGCCAGACCCTCCAGTACACCGTGGGCAGAGTGGGAAACTGGAAGCCCTGGTTTAGGGACCTGGCCTTTTGCTCTGAGGACGGTGGAATCTCTTCCTGTGTTGTGTGCTGTGCAGACACCCTTAAAGGCTAAGCCCAACCGGCTCACTTGAAAGTGTGGGAGACCCTGTTGAGAACCAAGAACCATACTGCCCCACATCTTTTCTGAAATTCCTGGCAAGTAAAGTTCCATAAAAATCAAATAAACAGTTGTACTTAACAAAACAACCACCACAATCGCACCAACGGTCGCACTTCCCCCAATCTGTCACCTACTCTGTGCAAAAGAGACCCAGAGCCTGCGGCAGTCCAGAAAGAGTGAGAGTGGTCCTGAAACTCCAGCTGGTACCAAAGCAAGCAGAGGGGCAGGCCGGAACCTACCCCTACCAAGCTACTTCGAAAGCCGCAAACTGCCCAGCTGCAGCCCATGGGCCTGAGTGCCCCCAAGCACAGGCCACACTCTGTAAATTGGTTTCTCATGGTGTAAATGGGTAATTGAACCGGGCTGGATATGAAGCCCAATCCTGACATTTATCCTAGCCCTCCAGAGACAGAGGCAGAATTGCCACAACTTCAAGGCCATCTTGGTCTAAAACGTACCTAACCGTCTGACATCGTGGTCTACAAAGTTCACACTCAAGAACAGCAATAAAGTTACAGACATGTAGCTTTTTTGTTTGTTTGTTTATTGATTTCTTTGTGTGGCCCTGGTTGTCCTGTATCTCTTCTGCAGACCACGCTGGCCTCGAACTCAGAGATCCGCCTGCCTCTGTCTCCCAAGCGGCTGGGATAAAGCCTAGGCCACCATTGCTCAGCTTTTTTGATTTCTGTTTTTTGAGACAATGTCTAGTTTTGCAGCGCTGGCTGGTCTGGAGTTTCGGCAAGTGTGTCCAACTTGCAGCTATGAAAGCAGTCAAGCACACATCTTTAAACTGACTGAAACATGAAAATTTAAAAATAAAACAAGTGTCGGGCGGTGGTGGCGCACGCCTTTAATCCCAGTGTTTAGGAGTCAGAGGTAGGAGAATCTCCAGATTCGAGGCCAGCCTGGTCTACATAGTGAGTTCAGGACAGTCGGGGCTACACAGAGAAACCCTGCCTCGGGGGAAGAAATAAAAAAGAAAAGTTCTCAGTTCTCCTCCACTGCAGCGGGCCTGGGGGCGGTGGCCCCTATCCTGGTGGTGGTGGCAGGGGCAGGCTCAGGCGCTCGATGTTCCAGGGTGCGCAAGAGCACTGGGGACCCTGGTCCAGCCGGGCCTGTTCTGCTTCGCACGGGGGAAGGGGGTGGTGGCCGCTTCCCCGCGGGGCAGCTCTTGGCCGCGCCTTCCCGGAGACCACGGAGGAGGCGGCGCGCGCGTCCCCTTATCGACCCCATCTCCCGTTACATAAGGCCGCGCCGCTATCTCCGCGGGCCATCGCCGCGCCAGCTCGCCTTCTCCCACGCGCGGGCGCGCCTCCCGCTGCTCCCCGCAAGCCTTCTGCGTGTCTTAAGGGGGCAAGGACGCGTTGACTCATTCATGCACCACCTAAGGTGTTTCCCCTAGCCTTCCCCCACCGAGGAGACCTCCAAGGGATCTGCCACCCACCCTGCCTTCCAGATTAAGAAACTGAAGCCCCATAGGGGTCACGAGTCTAGGCAAAGCACTCCCAAGTCCTATGGTGTGTCCAGATTGAGAAACTGAGGCACTACAGGGGTCACTTGTCTAGGCAAAGCACTCCCAAGTCCTGTGAGACCGCCAGGGGCGGAGGCAGGTTTACAGCTCCCAGGTCTGTAGACTGGCGGGGGGAACCTCCACTGCGAGCTGCCCTTGCTGTTCCCAATGAGAAGAGAGCTGAGCGAGGCTGCCTGGTGCAGGAGTGAGGGCGCCAGAGTCCCTTGAGGACCCTTGTGAGAAGATGGAGTCTGGCTGAGGGGAAGAAATGGGTGGGGAAAGAGTCTAAGGAAGAAGAGAGGGGCATGAAGGGGCCCGCTGTTGGCCTGAGGAAGTGGGTGAAGGTGCATCTTGACATCACTACCAAATAAGCAAATGCTGCGGCCTCTGCAGAGGGTGGGTAGTTGAGAATGAAGAAAGAGTAAGGAAAAGGCCATGTGCTGGCACCCCTGCCTCTGAGGGCTGCCTGCAGGAGACAGCCCAGGAGATGCTGCCCTTTGATCATCCTGAACGTTCTGGGAAACCTGAGGCCCTGGAGAGTTAGCCCTGCTTCTGCGGAGACTGGGAGGCAAATGTGGGAGCCACAGTCTCCGCCATATCAGCGCTGACATGCTCTCTGACTTGGGCAGGAGTCTGAGCAGCCTGCCCACCCAAGCGAGCTCTAGTGTCCCAGCAGAATGTCCAAGAGAGATTGCCCGTTGGCAGGGTTAGCATCACAACAATTTTACAGTTGAAAGGCCAGGGGAGCCGGACGGTGGTGGCGAATGCCTTTAATCCCAGCACTCAGGAGGCAGAGGCAGGCGGATCTCTGTGNAGAGAGAGAGAAAGAAAGAAAGAAAAAGAAAAAAGAAAGAAAGGCCAGGGGAATACCTGAGCTGACTGTATCTCATTCTGAGCTTCTATAATCCCTCCTACTTGTGAAGTCCAGGAGCTGCAGGGTGGGCAGGAGTGAATTTTCTTTACTCTCTTAGTCCTGTTCGAATCCTGTAGCCTTTGATGATTTATGAGATACGCTCGTTGAAATTAAAGAAGGAAAGGAAAGAAAGAGAAGAAAACGTTCCCGATTCTCACAGTAGACTGAAATTGCCACGTGCCCAGAGGCTGCCAGGTACTAAATGACCCAAAGGGGTCAGTATTGGACTGGCTGCCCAGGAGCTTAGGGCAGTCATCAGGTAGAATTACTGGGGCGGAAGTCAGCTTTCTAATGCCCACCTGGGAAATAAGCTACCACTATCTTGGAAACTCTGCCCCGAACCATTCTCAATCAATCCACTACATCAGACTCTAGACGGCACTGGATTTTCCAAAAAAGCCAAAAAAAAATCAAGATGAGTAAAGATGTGGTTTTTAGATAATGCCCAACAAGGCAGCGACCAGGGGTGAGGCGTCACCCCTTGGGCCTATAAAAGCTGCTGCAACAGGCTAAGGCCACAAGCCACCAGCTTAGGTCAGCGTAAGCTTCTTCTGCTCCTCGGTTCTCTTGTTGGCTCTGGGCTTCATGGCGCTCTGGTTGATGGCAGTCCTGGCTCTCGCCTGCCTCGGTGGTCTCGCTGCCCCAGGCCCGGTGCTGCGATCCATGTCTTCTTCTGATGTGCCCCTCAGGGAGCTTATTGAGGAGCTGATCAACATCACACAAGACCAGAGGGTGAGTAACACACACACCCCCTCCCTGGAAGACGTCGTGAGCAGGCTGAGTCTGGCCCTGTGTGTATGACCGAAGAAGCCCCCAGTCCCCAGGCTCAAAAGTGAGGGAGAAGAGAAGCTAGCTTGGGGAGAGGGCAGCAGTGTGGTCCCCTAAAAGAAGTGTGAAGTGTCCCCTAAAAGAAAGACCTTTACAACTGAGCAGGTTTACGCCAAGAAAACCTGGTGAAGAGAGGTTTCTAGCTGGGAAACCGGACAGCTCTCAGATTCTCACAGTCTAGGGGCAGTTACGGGGACAGGGAAGGATTGGGATGTGGATCCAGAGCTTGCCAGGAGTAATCAAAGAATGGTGAGTGAAAGAGAGTGCCAGGGGATCCTTACAACTCTGGGATGGCCAGTCATCGCCAGGGGTCTGCAGGAGGAAGGGTGGGAGTGGGGCCGGGGAATGACAACTTTAGTTCTGGAATGCTGATTACTGTGGTTTCCAGAAGCTGTCGCTGTTTAACCAAAGTGGAGGACTTTCTCAAAATGGCAGGGCCATGGCTAACAAATGGACCTTGAAGTAGTTGGCAGGGTCACTAGGGGCCTGGTCCCATTCCTACCAGCTCAACACTCTTCCACAGGGGAAAGCAGGACAGGACACCTCCCAATGGGGTTTCCTACGTCATGTCCCAGTCATGATGATGTCCCAGTCATGATGTCAAGCAGTTGGACAGGACTTGTATGTAGCATCAGTTTCCTCCCTACACCATCTCTGCTTGCACTTTCTGACCGTTGATGATTGCTAAGCCTGGTGTTATGCTGTGTTGTCCCTGCTGGTACCTCTACAGGCAGGCACAGTGGCTTCATTTGGCAAGGTTCAGGGAAGTTAATGTCAGAGTCTAGACTCAGGCCTTGCAAGAATCATATGAAGCTTTGTGTGTGTCTAACATAGCACCCCACTCAGAGAACAAACTAGGGATGCATTGGACTCCTACTGCCTCAGATCTGACTTGACCAGGTCAGCAGCAGCCTCCCCCATCCCTCTACCTGACCCCACTCTGACCTTCTCTATAGGTCCCCTTGCTCTTGCCCAGACTGTGGCAAGCTTCAAATAAGCCATTGCCCTGCCAGTAGCCACTCAATGTTCCTCTCTCAGCTCCAGGACTCTAATCCCTGCCCCCAGCCCCTCCTGTTGAGTAGACATTGGAGCTCAGGGTGTTGGGGGATTGTCAGGCCCGACTCTATGCTACACTAGGGGTACTTGTGGACCTGGTCTGGCCGGGGCAGGCCTGTGACTCTTCTACCATCTGCTCATGGTGTCTTTCCTTCCTCAGGCTCCCCTGTGCAATGGCAGCATGGTATGGAGCGTGGATCTGAGAGCTGGTGGGGTAAGGAGCCAGGGTTTCAGGGATGTGGTGGTGGCTGGAGGCCTGGGGTTCCTTTCCTCTAGACCCTGTTCATGCAGCTAGGGCTTTGCAAGCAACATTCAGAGCAAGACACGCCCCGAAGGAATATCAGGATCTGAGAGGTTGAGGCAGAAGGATTACCATGAGGAATATTACTATATAGCAAGTTCCAGGCTGGCCTGGGCTGCAGAGTGAGATCCTGCCTCACAGAAATCAACGGTAAAAGCACACTCTAGCTCAGTCTTCCTGATGCTGCGACCCTTTGATACAGCTTCTCATGTAGTGGCAACCCCCAACCAGAACATTATTTTCGTTAATATTCCATAACTGTAACTTTGATACTGTTATGAGTCATAAAGTAAATATCTGATATGCAGGATATCTGATACGGGACCCCAAAGGGGTCGTGACCC
The DNA here is from genome assembly GCA_001685095.1 of Ellobius talpinus. Taxonomy (NCBI): domain Eukaryota; kingdom Metazoa; phylum Chordata; class Mammalia; order Rodentia; family Cricetidae; genus Ellobius; species Ellobius talpinus. The sequence continues at coordinate 8,677 of LOJH01048363.1, forward strand.
ACAGGTTGAGGACCACCGTTCACTACCCACTCACTCCTCAGAATCTAGGCTCCTCCTGCCCCCTATATCCATCTGTCCAGCCAACTGCTTTCCTGGAACCTGAGCCAGCCCAACCCCTGCCCTCTTCTCCCACAGTTCTGTGCAGCCCTGGATTCCCTGACCAACATCTCCAGTTGCAAACCCATCTACAAGACCCAGAGGATACTGAATGGACTCTGCACCCGGAAGGCCTCAGTGGGGGTAAGGCTTGCTCCACCCTGGCACCCACTCCTGCTAGCCTGCTGAACATCTCACGGATATGTCCACCCAGGAGCGGGTCCACTATGGCAGCAGGGTCCCGGATTTAGGGACTTACAGGTCCTGGTCTCAAGGGCTCCCAACTTTTACTTGAGCCACATTTGTAAAGCAGAGACAAAAACAGAACCCACCTGGCAGGGACTTTTGGGAACATTGTTTCGCACTACCCCTGGAAAGTCCCTGACCTTGGTGTCCTGCTAACGGGTGGGCCTCTCTGCTGTTTTACAGGTTTCCAACCTTCCAGACACCAAAATTGAAGTGGCCCAGTTTATAACAAAACTGCTCAGCTACTCAAAGCAACGTTTTCGCCACGGCAACTATCACTGAAGAGAGAAAAGCACAGATACAGGCCCTGGGCATCACAGTTGTGGAGCCATCGCTCTTGCTCAAAGCAGACCTTTCTTGGGGAGGCTGGGAATGGATGAGATTAGTTTAGCTTTGACCTCAGGCTGCCTGCCTAGTGCCAGGGGGCTCAGCCTGGCAACCTCCTCTGTCCCCCATCCCTGTGCCTGTGGCCTGCTTCATCCAGGCCAACTGAGGCAGAGAGCAACTTGGACACATTTCTTCTTGATCTTATTTATTATGGTTGTATGTTATTTAAATGAGTCTGTCAGTGTTGGGGTGGGGGAATGGTTTGCTGCCTATGTCCCCAGTGGGCTCTGGGGTCCCTGACAATAATCACTGTATACACAAGTCTGCTACCTCGCTGGGGCCTCCAGGTCTCACCTCAGGCTGGAGACAGGAGGAAAGGCCAGAGCCACACTCCTGTCTGCCAGCAGGCAGCAACCAGCCCTCAGTCATAAAGTAACTTATTGTTTTATCCTTATATTTAAAATATTAAATAGGTTAGCAAAGAGTTAATAATATATGGAAGAAATATCTGTTACACTTAAGGTGATGTGTGGGGAATGGGGGCAGGGGTTGTCAATGAACATGTTTTTTCATTGACTGTCAAACTAGAAACCAGAAATAAAGATGGTGACAGATAGCCCTGTCTGTTTTTGCTGTCTCTTTTGATCCTTGGGGATGCTGACCTGTGTGGGCTCCAAACTGAGGAGCTCAGTGTGAGACAGGCTCCTCAAAGGAGGTAGGGGGGATAAAGGGAAAGACCTAGACTAAAAGCAAACCCTCTGGGCTGGAGGGGAGGGGAAGTAGAGGGTACCCTCCCTGTCTACTGTTGGTGAACAGGGGGAGCTTGGGCCAGGAAGTTGGGGTTCAGGGGGGATGTCTAGAGCAGGCGGGGGACCTCTTGGGTATCTCCTGATGACTGGCCAGCTGTGTCTGTACCACCCACACAGTCTCAGGTCTCCCTTGCCACAGGGGGAGTCACAGAAGAGTCTGAGACACGGTGAGGGCAGGAGGCTTGCCCAAGGCACATGCTGGGAGGGAACAACGCCCCACACTGCCTCTTTTCAAAAGCCACCTGCATAAATTCATGGCTCTTCACTATGCTGACTACTCGGATGCCCACTATTGAAAGGGCATTCACTGCTTACATTTAGCAACAGCCTGTTCAATTTCTGGACCCCACTCATTACCGCTTTGTAAGCCAGGATGAATCAGTTGACATGTGGGGGACTAGGAAGACAGACAAGGCCATGGAAGATGGCACCCCAGGGCAGGTGGACTGCCTCCCCCTTGCTGGCCCAGAAGCTGGAGTGGTGAGAGTACCTGCATCAGGAAGCCCTGGCTAACACAATGTCTGCCAGCATCCTTGGGAGATGCTACCCAGATCAGAAAGAAGCCTAGAAGGGCAGGGTACTTTGGCAGCAGGTGTGAAGTGGGGTTGAGACCACTCAGACTCTGACAGGCAGGCACCCTCCTGGGGCAGGCTGGAAGCGGTGCTCACAACCACACATCAGCCACGCAACAGCAGAGGACATGGCAGGAGCTCAGCCAACTCTTGGGGAGTCAGTGTTCCCTTCTTGCCTCACTACCAACAAGGGAAATGGGGAAGAGGCCAAGCAGTGGCATTGGGAATTGGCCACTCTGGAAGAGAGAGAGAGAATCCCTGCAAAGGGTGTGGGATGTGTGCAGCAGGGCAGGACTGGCTCCCAGTAGTGCCAAAGGGATCACATTTGCTGAGGACCATCTGTGGCTGACACAGCACCAGCCACCTAGACCAGGGACTGCAAGACACGGTAAGAGACAGAACTTACAAAGGCATGGAGGGGGAGGATGTTCTCCTCCATCCTCCCTGTTGGGGTACTGCTGGAAAGTCAGGGATGAGCAATGATCTTGACCTCCTTCTCCACCCATAACCTAGAATAAAATGATAAGATGGATTGTTTTGTATTGTTGATTTTTTTGAGACAGGGTTTCTCTGCGTAGCCCTGGCTGTCCTGGAAAACACTCTGTGGACCAGGCTGGCCTCGAACTCAGAGATTCACCAGCCTCTGCCTCTCAAGTGCTGGAATCAAAGGTGTGTGCTACAACCAACCATCTTGGTTGATTGTTTAAAAGGGTGGTGTGTGTGTGTGTGTGTGTACAAATGTGTATAAATGTGTATGCATTATGGGTGTGCATTGTACACATGTGTATGATGTGTGTGTGACTGTGCATGTATATATGTTTATGTGTGTATTACTGTGTATGCATGTGTGCGAGTGTGTGTGTGTATATAAGAAGCTAGAAGTCAACTTTGGGTGTTGTTCCTCAGGAGTAATCTATTTTGGTATTTTTGTTTGCTTTATTTTTGGTTTTTCAAGACAGGGTTTCTCTGTGTAGCTTTGACTGTCCTGAAACTCACTCTGTAGACCAGGTTGGCCTTGAACTCACAGAGATCCTCCTGCTTCTGCTTCCTGAGTGCTGTGATTAAAGGTGTGTACCACCATCGCTAGCTGAACCTTGTTTTTCTATATAGGTCTCTCACTCACTGGTCTAGAACTGGCCTGTTAGGCTATCTATGCTGGCTGGTCAACAATCCCCAGAGATACTCTGGTCTCTCTCTCCCAGAGTTGAAGTTACAAGTGTGCACCATCCCACCCTCTTTCTCGTGCTTCCAAGGCAAATATTTACCCACTGATCCATCTCCCCAGCACCCAAGAATGATTTTCTGTGCATTCTCTCATCAATATAGTTTCATCTTTACCCTGGTCCTCTCTACCTGACCAAGGTGTCGCCTGTCTGTCCAAAATAAGGGAGATAGTCTGGGGATAAAAACACTTGCTGTGCAATCCTGATGACCTAAATTCCATCTCTGGAACTTGTGCAGAAGGTCTGACGCTGTGGTAGCACCCGTAACCCCAGGACTCTTATGGTAATATGGGAGGTGAAGACAGGAGAATTGCCCAGAAGCACATGGGTCAGCTAACTCCCAAAAGAGACAGAATGACAGGGCTGAAGAGATGGTTCCGTGGTTAAGAGCACTGGGTGATCTTCCAGAGGCCCCAGGTTCAATTTCTAGTCCCCATTCACACAGTGGCTCACAACCAACTGTAACTTCAGTACCAGGAAATTTGATGCCCTCTTGGCCTCCATGGGCACTGCACACACATGATACACAAACATTCAGGCAAGAATAGAAAAATAAAATCTCAGTAGGGGATGGTGAGGCACACCTTTAATCCCAGCACTTGGGAGGCAGAGGCAGGTGGATCTCTGTGAGTTCGAGGGTAGCCTGATCTACAGAGCAAGTTCCAGAACAGGCTCCAAAGCTACACAGAAAAACTCTGTCTTGGAAAAAAAACACAACAAACAAACAAACAAAATGAAACAAAATGAAAAACCTCAAAATTTTTTTAGGTTGAAAGAAAGAACCAAAAAAATTGTTCTTTGACCTCCATGTACACAGTGGCACAGGTGCACATGCACGTAAAAATGTGTGTTCACATGCACACACACACATACACACACCACAATCTCTTTCTCTTTCTCTCTTCTTCCTCTCTCCTCCCTCCCTCTCTCTCCTCTCTCCCGTCTCTCTTCTGTCTCTCTCTCTGCCTTTCTCCCTCTCTCCCTCTCCTTTTTCCCTCCCCCTCCTTCTCTCTCTCCCTCTCCTTTTTCCCTCCCCCTCCTTCTCTCTCTGTCTCTCTCTGTCTCTCTCTGTCTCTCTCTGTCTCTCTCTGTC
>LOJH01048364.1:0-13042 GCA_001685095.1 Ellobius talpinus
GCCATGTGGGAGCCGGGCGGGATGAAAAGCAGGCCCACTCCCCTATCACTACAGCAGTTGGGGTTATAATGCGAACACATGCACAGGGTCTAGGTAGCTCATGTTTATCTTTTTAATAGGTATAGGCTTCTTTACCACCTCTATATTGTGCTTTGTAGAGAAGGCCATGGTGTGTGTTTGTGTGTGTGTGTGTGTGTAAACATGCACAAACACATATATGATAGTCATATATGAACATTTCTCGATATTCATATACACATATGTATATTTGTAGTGAGAGATTGAAAGAGACTTTTTCAAGTTACAGCCTTTGTACATGGCTACATGGTTTTGTATATTTTCTTCACCTGTCTTTTTCCTACTGCTAATAGTATACAATTGTGTGAATATGTTGCAGGTTTTCATCACTGGCATGTTGGAAGAACAACTTAGTTGCTTTAGTATTTAATAACTGTTCATTAAATTAGCTATAAATATTGTGAGCTGGTTTTGTGTGTGCCTGTTTTTAAATGAAATTCAATTGCTGGATCATCAGGTGAGAAGGGTTTTGCATTGTTACAGACTCAAGAATTGTCTTCTGGAGTAGTGAATAGCCACACTAGGCATCAGCAACGAATGGTTTTGTTTTCCAGTGTCTTTGCTAGAAATCAGTATTGCCGAGTTGTGGTTGTTTTTTTTTTCCTTTCAGGATTTCAGCCATTCTCAAATATGTGTAGTTGTATTGCATTGTTGATTTCATTTGCATTTCTCTAATGCAAATGAGGTGGAAAATATTTTCATGTTATTTACCATATGTATGTCTTTGATGAGATATCTATTCAAGTCTTCTACCAATTTTTCAATTTGGCTGTTTGTTTTCATATTCTTGAATTTCAAGAAGTTCTTGTATATTTTGGATACATTTACCCTTTCATATGTGTGTATTGCAAATATTTTCTCCCTGTCAGCGACCTTCCTTTTATTTGAATGTTTTACAAGAAGAAGTTTTTAAATTTACTAGAATATTTATGTACAGAAATTTTTCTTTCAGAGATTATGTGATATGGATTTATACTCTAAAAACTTATGGAGTGGGTGTGTCTCTGACACTTTTGCCTGCTCTTGGAACTCTTTTCCTCTGATTGGTTGCCTTGTCCAGCCTCTTTATGAAGGCCTTTGCTTTGTATTACTGTTTCTTCTTTTGTCTTGTTTGGCCATTGTCTCTTGGAGGCTGAGTCTTTTCAAAGAAGAAATGAAGAGGAAGTGGATCTGAGGGAGAGGCGAGGGGGGTGGGAGCTTGGAGGAGTGGGGAGAGGGCACACTCTGGTCAAGGTGTATTGAATGAAAGAATAATCTATTTTCAATAAGAATAAATGGAGAAACATTTATAAAAAACAAAGCAATATTTAGATTTTCTTATGTATTTTCTCATAAAATGTTTCATAATTTTCAATTTTGAGTGTGTGTTTGTGTGTGTGTATGTGTGTATGTGTGTGTGTGAAGTGTAGGTCTATTTAAAGTTGTTTTTTTCTTATACAGACTGATTTTTTCAAAAGTGTTTATTGAAAATTTTCTTTTAGCCACAGAATTGCCTTTGAGACTATGACAATGACCACATAACTGTATTTATGTAGGTCTCTTTCAGGAGTCTTTGTTTAGTAAAATTGATTTGTGTAACTCTTCTTTCTCTAGGACCAAGCTACCTTGATTTCTGTAATTATTTAGTATATCTTGAAATTAAGTAGTATGAATCTCCTAACTTTTTCTTCATAATTTTGGTGTCGACTTTAGGTCCTTTGCTCTCCCTGTGAACTTTGGAATCATTTCATAAAATTCTATAGGATAGCTTGCAGAGACCGCATTAGAGATTCTTAAGTTTGGAATAGTCTGCATCTTAACAATAGTGACTCCTCTATCTGTGGATCCACCTTCATCTCTTCACTTTCTTATTTTGTCTCTTTAATATTTTGTAACATTAAACAATTTGATGTATACAGATTTGTTTCTATCTGATTTTGGCAGGTGATCTTCCTATGTATTTCTTGTTGTATTGAATATAATACAGAAATAATCTATATGACCCCTGTTGATTTGTGTAATCTATACACACCCTGTTGATTTGTGACTTTACATATACTGCATTTTTAATTAAAAGTCAGAGAGATACTTGTTGAAATGTGTTCTTGCAGATCTCCATTTCTGGAGGCCACCCATCCTTCCTTACTGACGTGGAATGTCCTTCTTTATATATCTTGCTTTTAATGGTTAATAAACAAAATGCTTCAACTTATGGCAGGGCAGAATAAAGCCAGGAAGGAAATTCAAACAGATATATAGAGTAGGCAGAGTCAGAAAGATGCCATTTAGATACCAAAAGAGAAAGATACCTATGGGTAGGCCACAGCCTTGTGGTGATACAAAGATAGATAGAAATGGGTTAATTGATGATGTAAAAAGCTAACTAGGACTATGTCTAAGCTATTAGTCAAGCAGTGTTGTAATATAGTTTCTGTGTGATATTATTCAGGTCTGGGAAGCCGGAAAATGAAAGAACAGTCTCCAGGTACACCTTGCTCTTTCCTTCCTGATATGACTACTTGTATGCTCCGACAAAGCAAGGAGAAAACATGTTCTCTCTTGTTACCTAGGTCTTATAGATGTGTTGTAAAGCAGAACAAACAGTTATACAACTCAGCAATTTTAACAGACAATGCCTGTTTGACCAGTAAGTGCAGCGGTGTTTCTGCCTGAGAAACATTGGCAGTGTTAGGTCCACCTGCATCCTAAGCTCACCAAGTCCAGAAGAAATTTGGTCAGCTCCACCATGAAAGCATGGCCTCAAAAGGGTCATCCAAAGAAAGTAAAGGTGTACCGAAAGAAGCTGGAAAAAATGCTGGGCATGAAAATCATGCTGTTTAGTACAAACTGCTCCCACGGATTAAATGTGCTTCCCATACAACCTAACTTTTGAGGGTAGGAAATGACCGCTCTTTTATTTTCTTTTCCTGTGGCTGTGAAAAATACTCCAAAAAAGCAACTTAAGTAATTAAGGATTTATTTCAGCTCACACTTCAAGGTACTGTCTATCAGAGTGGGGAAGTAAGGCAGTAGGAACTTAAAGTAGTTGGCAATATCACATCATAGTCAACAATTAGAAATGAAATAAATATGTGCTACTGCTTGGCTCTTTTCACACAGTGGAGAATCGCACCCAAGGAATGGTACTCCAAACAATGAGTGGGTCTTCCCACCTGAAATCACCCAGCCTAATGCCCACACGCCTATCCAGAGACCAGGTGGTTCCCAGGAAGGTCTAGATTCTTTCAAAGACACAATCAGTCATCACAAGTTCAGGACAGGCCAACTGCTTTTTCCTCTGCAGCATAGTTTGTCAGGTTCATGATGAAATTTAGTATTGTTTTCAGGATGCACTCACATGGTATTTTGTACTGTTTTCATGTATGCTTCCTCACATGGAAAGGTAGCAGGCGATCTCTGTCTTCTATCCTTACTCACATAGCTGTTCCTGGTAACCTTCATTCTGTTAAGCTGACTATGTGTTGCTTAGTAGCACTCAGTGCTACTTTCAACTCTTTATGTAGCATAAGAACATGTGGTTAAGTCATTATTTTATATCCTACTGTGATGCAGTCAGAATGGAAAATGAAAAGAGACATAGATTTCATATTAACAAAAAATATAAAGTAGGGCATATGCTGCAGAGTCATTGATAAATGTTGAAATACAGTTCTCTGCACTATACAGATAGGCCAGGCACAGACAACCAAGATTAGATTACATATGCAAAATAAGCTGTACCTTCAATAGTCCCAGTCAAGAGCCTGGACACTGAATTACTCTGTAGTATAATGAGAGGACTATTTTAACTCAGCAAGAACATTCTATTAAAAAGCAATTCCAAAATTGAAACCAACTTATTACACAGGGCAAATGCAAAGGGAAAATGAAAACTAATATAAAAGTATAAAATTTCATACTTTGTACATAATGATAATCATTATTACATTAGACTCAATTCAAACTCAGAAACATTTCTTTTTTTCTAATCAGATTTTAATTCTTTAAAGGTTCACCCAGTATCCTGAAATAGGTAATGTCCAGTAGAAACTTGACAAAACATGTGCTGTTTTTTTTAACTATGAGGTTATGAAGTTTCTCCTTTTCTAATTTCCATGTGAAATTTTCTTTGTGACTTTACTTAAAATATTTTGGAATGTAAAAAAGTTCTATCTTAGGGCACACTCATGTTTATTAATTTTCCCCTGCAAGAACAGAACAGCTGTCATTCATTTTTTGGTTTATAATTATTACATCTTGAGGTTTTCCTGTAAAAAGGTAGCTTGGGGGATGACTATTATGAACTTCATGCAAATTCTTCTTAAACATAGCTTATTGCCACCATGACAAATCTCAAGTTTACACACAAATATTTATGATGCTATGCAGACAGAGTATACAAGAAAACAGCTTGTATTTGGAAAAAAATAATGAATTCTGTTAAGTGGCACCAGAGAGAATTTATTAGAAAAAGAGACACTGAACTGGTTTAGACATATGGCTATTGAGTACAAAAACATTTGTGATAAAGAAAATAGCCAGAACTTGAGGAATGACTCATTGGTTAAGAACACTTGCTATCAAGCATGAGGGGTTGAGTTCAGATCCTAGCATGCATGTAAGAAGCTGGACTGGTCCTTCATATGCCTGGCCCCACCAATGTTGGGGTTATGGAAATGATGATCATGGGGGATAGCTTCCCTCCAGTTCAACTGAAGAAATGAGAACTGGAATTAAGGACAAATCCTGTCTCAAGAAAAAATAAGGCAGTAAAGGAGTATACCTGAAACCCTGCTCTGGCCTCCTCATGTGTACACGCAGGTATGCACACTCAGATATACATGCACATACATGACATAACATGCACACACACACACACCAAAAATTAAAGAAAGGAAAAAGCAAATCTTTGCTATTTCTTTTTATGTTTCTCTTTCTCCAGCCCCCACAATTCAAAGCATAAGCATAACACTAAGTGATTACATACGGATTCCTAAATATGGCATTTTCTTTTACAGCTCTCTTCATATTCATATATTTATGCTCACAAGCCTTTACTTCCTGTAAAGGAATATTACATCCAAGGTCATATTTCCCAGAGGTACTTGGTAGGATCTTACGCGGTACTGTAAAAGCATCCGGGTTATGCTTTGAGAAGCTTTAATATCATAGGAGAGTAGAAGACTGTGCTTGGGCAGTAGAGGGGGACTAGGAAATGCAACTGTGCTAACATGAGCAAGTACACATTGAAAATTATTAAACTCTGGCCATGTCAAAGGGAAATTTTTGCAAGACAAACTACATACAAAAGAAAACTAAACCTGTTTGGATGGCAAATAATAAACCGATTTCTGGTCTTTATATGTTTTGGGAATATTTAAACATACCTGTCCCAAGGAAATTTTGTAAATAAGGATCCAGAACTTAACTGTGTAAAAATTAACTGGAATTTGGCCTTCCTTTTCGTTATCTCTTGGACATGGGTGAGAGTCTCCAAGGAGACAATTAAGTAAGCAGAGCACTGCAGTGTTTACTGCAGTGATTCCTCAGACCTTGAGACATGCTGAAGCAGTAACACTCGGGCCAGCTAAAGAGGTTTTCAGTCTAAGCAGGCACCACTTTTTAGTAGGTTTTCTATCCTGAGAGTTTATCAAAAACTCACTACAGCTATTTAATTCTAAGAATATGTCATTTTAATGATTAAAGAAGGAAACATTCAACTAGGGGAAAGGTTAGCAGGCCTATCTCTGAAAAGAGTAAAAGACACAGAGGCAAATTTCAAGTACATGTGTGTATTCACTTACGTCCTTCTCAATGAGTCCCAGCAGCTTCACTTACATCCTTCTCAATGAGTCCCAGCAGCCATTTGGAAGAGACTCCTAGATGCTGATTGGATTTTCAACAGGAGCAGACCTCACTCTCTGTATGAGCAATAATAGAACCTACTTATCAAAAGTTGATTCAAAAGGATATGCCTTATAGAAAATGTTCAATGTATATTTACAATCATATTACTTTAGCTTTCAAAACATGATCAAAAACAAAGTATTAGATTTTCTAACTATAGACCTGCAAGGATTTCTCTTGTGTTTAGATATTTCATGTTTGAAGCTTATTCAGAGTATACTCTGAGGTCATGTGGAAATTGTACTGCTATGATCATTGTCAATAGCCCATCTTTAATTGTCATCAGAGGAAGTCTGGAGAGATTGGTATCATCTTCCCTAGTTAGCAATGTAATTTGTAACTGCATTTTATTAAATACAGCAAGATAAAATTTAATAGGTTGAATACCTTTTAATAACATGTTTATAAAATATACATTTTTACATATTTCTGACTACATCTAATATTGGAGAAACCAAATTTTCTAATTTTTATCTTTATCTAACTTCAAAACTTAAATGTTGAATCATTGTCAGTCTCTAGCTGTTTCTTGTTTTACAATAGCAAATAAGGTACAGAGAAGACCACAATTCTATTTCTTATAGGTCCCTAGAATGGTTTAGAAAATTCAATTAAATAGTGATTTTTTTTAAGCCCGGGTAAAAATATCAAGTTGTGACCTTGTTATAATGTTAATTAAGCTATTTTTCAAGAATACATATTTTACACAAAAGTAAACTAATAATCTATTATGAAATAGAATAAAGTTCCCTTACAACTACAGATAATCTACATAATCTCCTTGTGGTATTTTGCTAAAGATGCACTAAGCAAAATAAACATTGCCTAAATCCATGATGAATTTAAGTAGCTTCTAAAATGTTGAAGACGTTTTAGGCAGAAACTCTTGAAATGTGGTTAACTATTCTAAACAAAAATAAATGACTTTACACTTATCCTTTCCAGACAGACTATATGAATGGAAGCTACTGTCAAACAACAATGCTGCATTCACATATTTAACCAGAGTATCCTTACTTCCCCTACTCAACAACCTCATCATATACAATACTCTTCTTCATTTACTGCCTCTGATTTTCAGACATGGGAATCTTTGCTTATTTAGATGCTTCCTGGTGAATCCCACTTTGCTAGAATGTAGATCTTATCCATGAATAAATGATATAAGCAGGTGTGAGATAATTTCTGGTGATTCAGCTTTCCCTAGTGATGATGTCAAAAGCTGACTGTGCAACCTTCCCAGGACATACTAATAAAGCGATCTCAGTCTTGTCTTGAGGGAACTCAATACAACTTGTATTGGAGAACTGGGATATCCTGATAAAATGGTGCCACTATTCACTGACGGTTTTGATCTTCAATAGTTAGATTTGAGTAATAACACAATTCAGAGTGGAATGAGAAACTTTTAGCTTTTGATGGAAGTCAAATAAAAAGATTACTACCTCTGTAAATTCCAAGGGGACATGTTTCATTTCCAAATGTTTTTAAATAGGAGGCAGTAAAAGACTCCTCTCTGTGAATTATTTCATTTCAAGAATTGCGATAGATATTTAGAACTACTGTTACTGTGTTTTTGACTCTATGACAGAGTCTATAAAACAACAACAAAAACAAAATGTTTCACTGTGTGTCTTTAGACTGAAAAGAAAATAGAGTGAGGAGAGACAGAATGTACGCATTTACTTGAGAAACATATTTCCAAAATACAATGAGCTTGTCTAAGAGAGGATGTACTAGATATGAGAATTAGTGCTAGAGCTCCACAATAGGAACCAGGTGTATTCATTGGTCTACAGGAGGCAGTTTGAAATAAGGTTAATTTTTGGAGTTGGTAAGAAGCCTGGATATATATAATACCCAACAATCTAGTTTAGGCAGTTCCATTTACACAGAGAAGAATGCAAAAAAAAAGAATTGCAAAAGTAAGTTCAGGGGCAGCATTCTGCTACTAACTGTACACAAAAAGAGTAATTGGTAGTCCCCACCTAATTGAAATTCCACTGTTTTGGGGAACTGCTCTCAATCAAACAAGAGATGGTATTAGAAGTACCAGAGTACAGCGGGGCCATCAGTATAGAACACATGACATATTTTAACTGAAATCCTTTAGGAATTCCACATAGGCTAGAAATCTCAAATGAAGGAACAGGGAACTGATAGCATCACTGGGGAGCCAATATTGAGGTGACCTTGATCAGCCTTCTGGAAGTGAGCTTTCTTTGCTTTCCATTCACTTGCAATGAGATCACAGTTAAGGGTTGACTTATGAGTTTAATATAGATGCTATGTTCCTTCTGAATGAGAAATGTTAAAGATAAAATATAGAGAATTTATTTGCTTTATTAATAATTTAGTCAGTCAAACACCTATGGTTATCAAGTGCAAATCTCTGACCTGAACAGAATACAAAAATATTAGGACCACAATTCAGTATTATAAAGTTTAAGATCTAATTGTGAAACAGACAAAGAGAGAGAGATGAAACCATAGCAAAATGCTACTTCGGCTTACTTTAAAATTGCGGGAATTCACAACTGCCACTAACTAATGTAAGCAGGTGACCTTTGAAAAGAATCTTAACAAATTACTCTTTTTGGCTGTAGAAACTGGAGGAAATAAAGCTAATACAGAGCAACTGATAGCAGTATTGCTAGTTTCTAGTTACCAAATAGTTATTATACATATACACATATACATACACACATATAGATGTAGATAGTTATATTAGACTTACTATAATGATCGGCTCATTCCTTGAACATTCCAAGCTTTGTGCTATTCCACAGCTTAACTTTCGTATCTCTCACCCGAAGCCAGGAGAATGTAAATCAAGTTCAAAAGTTACAAGGGATATAGCAGGATATTTGATTGGTTTTATTTTTTCAAAACAAGGCTGCACCTTTCAGATAAGGTGATTCCTCTGACATGTCCCAAGAAGGGTGAGAAATGAAGTATGACAGTTTGTGAGATCTCATGTTCTCCATGATATGTTCTTGGGAATTGGTGAGACTGGGTGACAGAGGGTGCTACCACAACAAGGTATGTCTAAATAGGTAAGAGGAAATCATACAAACTTAAGCAGCGAATCATTAAAGTACAAAGAGATGGTAAAGTATTCATCACTAACACAATAAAACTGCAATTCAGTTCTAGTATTTTTAGCCAGTGGGATTGTATCTATTATTCAGTACTTCATTTATGACTAATGTTTAAAGTACCATGTCCAGAACTCAAGCCAGCATGCTAAAGCATCTCTAGTTGCACATGTGATCCCTACTGAGTCCATGTGTCTTATTAGGAAGAGCTTATTGGACAGAGGAAGGAAAAAAGTCTGGAGTCAGCTCTGGCCCAAGAGTAGAAACTCAGAAATTTGTCAGCCACTTGTCCATTGTTATTTGGTTTCTGACAGGAAAACCAGTAAGACGATGCTTCTAATTTTTGGTGACTGAGATGTCTAAGTGTATTTGTGGCTTAGTGAGAGTGAGGAATTTTCAGATCATTAGTAATAACCAAATTAATTTTAATTGAACTAAAAGACAATGTTTAGAGGTACATTGCCTATGTAGGCTCCTAAAATTATGGACTTTAAATCTAGTATGACTTTGGCAACTATTAATAAGGTGAAAGTGATTTCTTTATCATTTAACCAGTGGCTTTTGTCCTCAAAGGAAAGCTGAGCTGACTCCAGACTTTTTTAATCATAACAAAAATTACAGAAGAAGGAAAAAGGAGAGAGAGAGAGAGAGGACAAAACGGATGAAGGAGGGAAATAAGGAAGGGAGGGAGGAAAGGAGGGAAGAGGAAGAGAGGAAAGGAGGGAAGGAGGAAAGGAGACAGGGTGTAAGGGACAGAGGGAGGAAGGGAGTGAGGAAGATAGAATCCTAGTTTGCTTCCTGTTGCTGGAATAAACACCATGACCAGAAGCAACTTGGGATGGAAAGGTTTATCTGGCTTGCATTTCTATGCATCACTGAGGAATGATTGGACAAGAATCTGGAGGCAGGAACTGAAGCACTAAGCAGAGACCATGGAATGATGCCATTTCCTGACTTGCTTCCCATGACTTGCTCTGCTTGCCTAAGGGTAATATCAACCCGAATAGACTAGACTCCCCAACATCAATAATTAAATAAGAAAATGACCCACAGACTTGTCTAAAGATAGTTCTGATTGAGGCATTTTTTTTCTATCGAGGTGCCCTCTTCCCAAATGACACTGTCTTGTGTCCAGTTGATGAGAATTAGTCAGTATATAAAGGAAGGAAGGAAGGAAGGAAGGAAGGAAGGAAGGACGGAAGCTAGTCTCAGCTGCCCTAACTGTAGCTTTTTCATTACTATTGACAATTAAAATGAGTCACAAGGAACATGTGGGAATTTAACTCTTAGGTTGAGATTAGCATTAGAAAAAAAATCCTTCTGACTTGCAAACAAAACCAATTTTATATAGATGTCAGAATAAATATAATATATTTATACTTAAAACATTACCATTTTAGCAAAACTGTTCATTGTATTAAGAAATCTAAATCAAGAATATTTACCACTCTTATTGCTATCCTAACCACATACATTTATTTAAAATGAAACAAGTGTCTTCTTAGAAACAAGAAAGACATATTACTAATTGTTCATAGGCAATCAATTGCCAGTTAGAGTAGCCACTGGTGTAAACTCTGCTAAACATGTTGACCCAAACATATCTTCAGCAATTTTCAACGTCTGGCTTAAAAGCATCCCTGTAATTATTTTTCTTTTGCATAAGCTAAACTTACTAAACCCTACATCTGTGGTGGTGACATACAGAATTGATCCATTTTGAGGAATTCATTAGATAATGCTAAGGAAAATGAACCACAGACTTAGTGTCATGTAACCTTTGCTCTTAGCCAACAGTGAAGGCCTGTTTTCTTTAAAGGAGTATTATTCAAAGCTACTTGGCTTGTTTTTTTGCTTTAGAGTATTTATTACATAGGAAACAATGTATAACAAAGATACAGCAATACAAGTATTTTTCTGTATGTCGTTTTCTTTCTTCATTTTCTGTATGAGTTTTAGGAGATAAGACAAAATAGTGATTAGATCTAATGTAGATAAGACATGTTATCTAAAATTTTTGATGATAAAAAGTTCTCACGTGGTAAGATTAACTTAGAAAAAATTATTTAAATAAGTTGAAGGAGTTATTTTATCTATTATTTTCTAATGTTTAATGATAAACATGTATATTCTGAAAAACTTCAGTCATAAGTTACAGAAGCAAGGAAACCACTCCATAATACCATAATATCATACTTTTCTATCACTGTTGTGTTTTAATTGTATGCCAGTACATTACAACAGAACCCTACCTGATGATACCTGATATATTAACCCCAGTTAAATTAATTCATCCATATGAAAATGTTCAGAACTGTTTTGAATATGTGTTTACGTTTCTGGCTCTAATCTTTGCTTGGCTATTTCTTTCAGCCTGCTGTAGGGAAACTGGAATAATCTGGGTTGAATGATGTATATTTATTAGATTCAGAATCACATCTGTGTGCTCATATTGGAAGGTCATAAACACAATGGATGTTGCTAGGAAACCATGTCTTTTAGTCAGTTTAGTTGTGAAGATAAAAAGGATTTCTTTAAAAAAAATAAAGATGGGCTATTTGTATAGTACAATGAATAATCATTTTATTTTGATCTTTGAATTTACCATTTAAAAATAATACTTTTCATTAGTAGGTTTTCCTGTTTATTACTTATTTGGATTTCAAATGTTTGAAATTCATGACATGAATGTATCTTTCTATGAAAAGAAAGGTTTGTGGCAATTTTCATTTAAAGAAAATAATCTTGGTAGAATTTAGAGATATCCAATCCTTGGAGCAAAGCCTGTGAACCATAAAAACATTGATAACCAAATAATAAAAGTCAAGGAACAAGTAGCTGAGTCCCTTGAAACACCATTAAGATGATTTTGAAAATGTAGATGCTGTAAACAACACTGACACCTCTTTCATGTCTCAAGACTACAAGCTGTGATCCAGGTGACTTCCTGCAAAGATTAGCCTAGAAGAAAACAGACATGACCTCCTTTCTGGGCAGAAAGGCTACAGGATCCTCCATATAACCAAGCACTCTGGGGCACAGGACTTTGTCCACTTAAGCACCTAATCTCTGCTCTGCTTTTTCTGTCACCACTTGTTGGGTGGGTGCAAACTCACAGCAGTCTGAGAAGTTTCCGTGGTCTTTTAGGTACAACAACTTAGGCCAAACCAGACTCATAACTCTGACACAGAAAAGAATTTCACATCTAACCGTATGTAACCATATGTAACCAATGTAACCATGTAACAATGTAACCAATGTAACCATATGTAACCATAGGTAACCATAGGTAACCATAGGTAACCAATATGTAGAAGTTTGGACTTCTACATATTGATCTGCAGACAACAGGAAGTGGATGGTGTCACTGGGTGTCACTCAAGCATAGGAGTCTGTTGTCATTTCTGTCACACCTGGGGTCCCATGACCATAAGCATTCAGACAAAATGCTTAGCTAACCTAGATGCTAGTATTTCTGTGGTCCCATGGCCACGCATGTGCCATCAGCATTTAGGCAAACTGCCTACTCAACTAGGGCCTTATGCCCTACAAAATCTGTGTGCATGCACAGTGTGGCCACATAATCTATATCTATGTGTGGAGTGGCTACATAAGTCCCTATACACATATGCTAAACTACCTTTAAAAAAACAGACATGCCACCTCAGGTTCTCTTTCACCACAGTTCCTACAGGCAGACCTGGGAAAGAAAGAGGTGGCTCTTACTTTTCTCTTTATTGCTGTGGGATAATGGTCTTTTATCCTGTCACTTGTATTATTTTAATAAAATGTTGATTGGCCAGTAGCCAGGCAGGAAGTGTAGGTGGGGTGACCAGGTAGGAAGTAAAGGTGGGGCAATGAGAACAGGAGAATTCTGGAAAGAGGAAAGTGTCAGTCTGCAATTGTCACCCAGATGCAGAGGAAGGAAGATGAGAATGCCTCACTGATAAAGGTACCAAACCACATGGCTAACACAGACA